>WURS02429221.1:0-15991 GCA_011762765.2 Rhinocypha anisoptera | reverse complement strand
GAGGGATGAGGAGCTAACGGCTGCGAGGACGTGGAAGGCTTCGGCGATGATGCGGGCAGAGGGGATATTCCCACTGAACTACTGACCCATTTCCGAGGTGGCCCCCGAGGAAAGGGATGAAGGGGTGGGTGGGAGGGTTTAGCAGTGCCCGCGGGGGAGGGAGGGAGATCTGAGATGAGTCTTCAGCGGGGCTGTAGGGTGAGGGGCACGGCAGGGATATGAAAAGTGTTGTGGAGGAGCGGGCAAAATGGTGAGGATACGGAAGAAAAGGGAAGAGAGAGAGTCTCGCGATAAGGACAAGGACCTGGGTAGGCCACACGTAAAAGGGAAGGACAAGGAGAGAGAGAGAGAGAGAGCATCCGGAGCGCTTTATTTTCAGGGACTCGTAATTTATGGAGGCATTATCGCGGGGAGCGTTGAAGTGCGGTGTTCCCTGGGAGCAGCCTTACACGGCAGCATCATCAGGAACCTTATTTGCCCTAACGATGGTTTAAGGCCCCGAGCATTCGTCACCATGCGCCACGCCACTTAGACATGAATATTTTTATCACCTCCCATCAGCTATCGCAGGGCCAAACATGGTTACCAACCGGCATATCAACGGGAACCAATATGTCATAAACGGTAAATGAAGTTCTAACTCAAAAGGAGCGCAGGCGGAATGGTCATAAACTGGTGAGTAATTTTGAATAATATCCATGCAAACTATTAAGATAGACTATATTCCTTCAGTAGAAATTCACATTTTTAATGAGAATAATTCTTATTCATAGCTATTAGAATCCTCAATTAATCTGGTGCTTTTATCCGATCGAGTCCAACTATCTTTGGCCAGGTCGATTTGAATATAAGGACAGTCTTGGCTTCCATTCGTTATGTAAATAGGATAAATGAATATGTCGTTAAGCCCTGTTAAGATAACACATTTATATAGAGCACAAAAAGAAACAAAATCGTAAGTGCCATCTCCAAACTCCAAACAACAAAGAAAATGTCGTTGTTTGGAGATTGTGAATTTTTGGCATGCTTCTTTGTACTGATAGCTCTCAAATACACCACATATGCGTATAAAATGAATAACCTACTTTTGCAGCAACAATTTCCTTGAAATTATTGCCTTATCACCAAAGATAATTTAATGCCTCATGCAAGGTCATATGTTCTTATAGCTAGCAATATCCTGAATTTGTCGAAGCCATGTGAAGAGAGTTTACAGTGCACCGAAAGGTCCTGGGGTAACTTAGTTTACCCAAAGTTGTGGTTCCCCCATATCTTATTGATAATTTCTCTTCCAAAACAAAGCATGGTAAACGAAAATATGAGTGGGGTTAAACAGACAACTTCTTGCAATACGGCCTGAGGCGATTCAAGTATTGCTCGGGTAACAGAATTCAGCTTCACATTTCTGTAATCTAAACATGGTACCCAAAGGGCACTTTGTGAAGTGCTTTAATATGATTTTAATTTTTCGATGAACAACATGCTAAACAGGTAAACTGCTCAGAATAGTATAATGTAAGCGATACTTTATTCAATCATGATGACTTCGTTCACCAGAATTATATTCATTATAATATTTATGTATTCTAACTTTAATCGTTGAATGAGGTGGTTACACATTTTGCAATACCCTACTGCAAGAAGCGGTGGCCAATGATACGGCCAATTAAATTACAAAGGAATTCTTCTTTTGTTAATTATTGACATTAATTACTCCAGTCTTGAACTAGACTCGAACATTTATTTCAGTATAGAGAAAACTACCATGATGGAAGCGTAAATGTTTCTTTATTCCACACGAACAGGAATGTCTACTTAGTTCGACGAACTAGATTAAAATTTACAATGACTTAAAAAACACATAAATCATTTCTAACATAGTTTCTTAGGTGCGGGTAGATCTCAACTAGTACTAATCCCAGTAAAAATTCACGGAGCAAGGAGGGAAGGCCAGTTTCCTTCTTTTTATTGACTTTGGTTTCGAAGAAGTTTCCAGAATATCGCTCAGCTATGGTTCTACCTGCAGATGTCCAGAGACGTCATCCGAACGTTTTAACTCAGGGTTCCAGTTCGGTATTCAAGGTTGTTTTATTTATTATTAATTGTTTCTATAAGATCGCATGGAAGCGAAAAAAATTGGATTGGTGTATCGCCAAAATTAACGATAGTGTTCATATTCATTTCGACTTAACATCATAAAGCGTTTTCATTTGACAGAACAGCTGATCGGGGGGCAAAATTTTGTAGAAATTAGGTTTTTTTATATCATACTATACGTGAATTGATAGTTTTAGAATCATTGAGTAGATTTTTTTATTTAGATTTTAGAAGTTATTAGTGGATACGTTTACTACCCAAAAACTTATAGTCATTGGACTCGTACTTAATTTAACAAATTAGAAAAACATAAGAAAAAACCGCAATTTCACAAATCAAATATTTCTTCTCACGACTCAGATTTCGCCATGGCATGGCATCACCTGATGATTCCGGACCACGGCGAAACACGTGTCGTAAGAATAAATATGATTTGTGAAATTGCGGTTTTTTTTCTTCTGTTCTTCATAATGAAAGAATTTCACAGTGTAAAGCCTGAAAATATCTCTGTTACCAAGCTATATTTACACAAAATGCAAATGAGGTGATCAAATTGATAAAAATTAGTTTTCTTATGTCGTATGCAACCATTTTAGGAAATGCTTTAACTATTCGCTATGGGAATTAAAATTTAAATATTACTTTAGGACTTATTTTACATATCCTAAATTTATATCTAAATTTTAATTAACAGGATAAAGAACATTTTATTAAAACCTATTACAGAAATATTGCTTAATAATTATTTTTCTTTTTGTAATGTATTTTATTTTAAGATACACCAAATTAAAATTGAGCATTGATATTATCTCGCCAACAGGAAAACAGATGTCTGCCTTTCAATGCTAATCCAAATTATTTCACTGATTTATGTTTAATTACTTATTAGAAATCAGTCTACAATTATTCTACTTATGGTCATCGATGGGGGACAGAAAAAATCCAATAGTGAAAACAGAGTACTTAATAATAAAGACATAACTCTGGTAAAATACATAGCTTCTACTCCATTATTTAAGAAGACGTACAAATTACAGTGCAATGAAAAAATAGTTTAAAGAGCACATTGTATAAAAAAATCAGTACAGACACCAACTATAAACTAAGTAACAAATGGAATCGGGTACCGTGAACGAAGGTGATCTTGCCATTTCTTAAACTTCAGGAAATAATCTTTTTCTCCCGAAACTTCTTCCCTAGTTTTGGAATAACACCCCTTGAAAAAACTTTCTCCTCGATTCATTGTCACTCCCGTTATTTTCGTAAAACACGATAATTATTCATTGTCATTGATAAATTACATCCCATTTCATCGAGGAACAAAACCCAAACGACACATTATTCAACTGAATTTATTCTAGTAAAAAAGTTAATTTTTCAAGTTGGCGAGTGTAAAGACAACGACAAAAACTCGAATAAATACTACTTCTTCCTACAAAATTGAAACAGTGATTTAAAGTAAACATTATTGAGTGGAATCAGACCCGGGAATTATTGACAGCAGTAATAATCAGTTAATTCTTTATAAACTAGGATAAACCACACCCCGAAGCTTCTCCTGAGAAGTGTAAAATTCACTCAATTGGGTAGAAATCAGTTCTATTTTCTCTTCTAGGAAATTTTAGTAAACAGAAAATAAATCCGAACCTTTATTGTATCATCCAGAGTCGTAGCAATCATCGAACCATGTCTCCTTCGTTCAGGAGTAAAACTCGTAGCGACTAGTCTGCTGCGTCTTCACTAAGGTCCGAATTTTTTATTATTTTTTTTTTAATTTTCAATCTGCCACACACAGCACTAATCGGTCAGTTACGGTGGGCAGTATAACAATATTATAATAACAAAGACGAAACACACAATTCCATGGTGAAGAATGAAAAATCCACATTGACGGGATTCGAACCCACGACCTCCGGATTGCGAAGCTGTGACCTCCAGTTACCCAAGGACGTTACCCCATCCCCTTTACCGAGGACGGCAGTTAGCAGAGAACGGTTGGAAATGTCATTAATATCAAGTTTAACACTTTTCAAAGCCGAATCATGCAAATTTAACGATAATTTCATTGTTATAGTGAAGAATGAAGAGGGAATATGAAGAAGCGAAGATAACCTAGCTATAAAAGAAAAATGTGCCTAGACAGAAGTAAAATTCTTTTCAAAACTGTGCTTAGCTTAGTGCAAATGTCTGCTTCCACGAAACAAACTCTGGGAAGAACCATGTTAATTGAGCAGCATGGGTTCCCCACCCCTCTTGCGATACTTGATATAACCCCATTGAGAAAGCATTTCCTCCAACCTCTTTATCCGAAACTCACCACGTGTATGCAGTAGACGCTGTAATATATATTTTTTCGTGTGGGTGCGGTGCGAGGTTTCGGAAAGGGAGAGCCTTGGGAACCACCACTACCCTTGTGAGAAAAAGCTGAGAGTGGGTGGGTGTTGCCCTGTTCCCTCTTGAGTTTCCACCCTCTCGCTCTCTCTCTCTCTCTCTCTCACTCACTCTCTGACAAGGGGAGTGGCGGAGGACGATAGGACGAGTACGCGCAGGAGGGGTTAGGAGGAGGGAGTGCGGAGAACTTGCTGCGGAGAGGGTGAACTAGGTGTAAATTACCGGGAGGCCTTACGTTCCCTTCATTGAGTGGGAGAAGTCATTGGGGAAACGAAGGCAGAGGACAATAGTGTCTGGCGTTTAAGATTGCTTCCTCACTGGGTTCTCTCTGCGTGGAACTTGAACCGAAGACAGAAGCGGTACGAAAAAAGTTTTATTTTCATGTAACAGCAAGGGGAGGTTGAAGAAGCCGCTCGTGATGCAACCCCGATTCTTAAAGCCTGCATCGAAATAGCATGCCACCTGCGTCAAATTGTTAAACTACCCTGTCGGTGTTCCTCATTCAGGAAGAAAAAATGTCATCGGAAAGAAGATATTTATTTGAATATGACTTGAGCTAATAAAAACATAAGTGTAATGAAGGGTATTTCCGACATTGTACTGACGAAGCATGTATAATACAAAATATCAAAAAACTAAACATTTCACGGCAAATAGATTACGATTCCTATTTAAAATATGTAAATACCATTGTAAATTTAGTAATTGATTATAAGATAAGCATCTTGATCATTCAATATTTCTTTTAGATAATAGAAGACTATTGAGAGTAAGTAACGTGATACTGTCATGTAAATGACAATTGAATGATTTTTCACGAGAGATATTCCTTTCACATGATACACGTACATGTGATACAATCCTTATTAAGTCTCAACAACGATCAAAATTGTCCCCAACTAGTCCGGAACGTTCTATTTTCTTGCGATTGCTAGTGTATAATTGGGCGCAGGAGCCGGTAAAGTTCCATAATTTCCTTGCTGGAATAGATGTACATATTTTCTCGACTAGTAGCACCACAACTGTTTGTTTATTCACGTAGGTAGTTAAAAAATATCCGTTACAATCTTTGAGACTTCAATCTTCTAGTGGACTACCGGACTATCTCCATCTGTACGAGAGATTGGAAACAGTCTCATCGAATTGCATTCGATTGTAATGGATAAGTTCTCCGAACGTTAAACACAAGTGGCTGTTTATGCCCATTTGAAAATGTGTTACTAACATAATTTGAACTGACTTCCAATTAAACGAGAACGATAGTAATAAAATAAAATTGGGAAATGTAAATATCACCTCACAGCATATCTGCTAATGAAATTTTGGGAGTTGTGCAGTGCAGTGCGACTTGGCAAACCAGTCCCCATGCCAACGATTCCCATTTGTTTGTAAAGGATTATCTATTTTCCAGCGACGAAAAAACCTTAGAAATCTCTTACATAAAACATGACTTACACGAATAAGTCGCCGTTCTCGAAAGGTTTACGAATACCTTTCCCATTCATATCCGCCCAAACATTTTCCCCCTGTCTCTCTCGCTGCTGAAACGCGATCCTTCCCAAAACAAACTTTCACTTGGTCACCTCAACCTCACGCCCCGCGCCGCCTCCTTCATCTGCTTACTACTTGGGATGTACATTTCGCGAGACACTTAAATAGGGGGGATATCGAGGGGTTCATGGGAGGGAGAGAGATTGAGAGGGGGTGGGAGAAAGAGAGAGAGAGAGGGAGGGTCGAGGTAGAAAGGGGGAGATGGCGGAGGAGGAGATAGAGTGGAAATGGGTGGAGCAGCGGACGAGGGAAGATTGGTGGATGGGAGCTCGAGGGGAGGAGGAGATATATATTTTGCAGATGAAAGGACTCCAGGAGGAAGTGCTACGGAGGGAAGGATAGCGAGGAGGGAGGTCTAGAGGAGGCGAGAGAGAGAGAGCGAGGTTGGGCGTGGGGGAGAGGGGGGTTGATGGCTTCCCCTACGCTGTAGGCGGGGGGCGGAAGGGGGGTTGGAGAGGGTGGAAAGTGAAGAAGCGCGTGCTGAGAGGGAAGATGAGGAGTAGGTGGTGATGGGAAGTGTAGATGGGGAAATGGGACAGGAATGGAAGAAGCGAGCTGGAGGCCGGGATCGTATTAAATATGGGTTAAAGGAGTTCGTGGACGATTGAAGACTGGCATGTTAAATGGAATCACGCCTCTCCGATCTAAGAATAATGAATGTCTTTGACAAAGGAGAATAAGATAAGGGACCAGACCGGTCGGCAAGGAGGAAAGTTTGAGCGAAGTAAGGGGTAATCGTTCTAGTAAAGTTTACTACCGGCTGTCGCTTATCTCTCTTAGATTCCCGCCCGTCAAATACAACACTGGTCGAGACTAATGTAATTTTGATCTTTACAGTCATACCAAACATTTTATACTAGTTAAGCTCATTCCTTTAGCACAAAGTTTTATATACTTAAAACAAGGGAGCATTAAAATTCCGAGTTTCCAGAGAAATTCGAATCATATCAGGTCATTCTTTATGTCTAAGGCGTGAAAATTAATATGCCATTTAGAATATTCAAAATTTCAGCACTGCAAACATCTTTGACAACCCGACATAATACTAAGTTCGTAATGGGAATCCAATTTCAATCAATGATTTCATTGAGAATTAAACCTAACAATTTCGCGACAGAAACGTATTAATCTAGATCTCATTTTATACATGAAGAATACGGAGAGTTAGATGGAAACTCACTGATTCTAAACAAAATATTTGCCCTCAGCCTTAGCGGGATATGAACCCAGACCTATCAATTGCGGGTGAAACGTGCTACCAGATAAACCACCGAGAATCAAGGGGACCTTTCGAACTCTCTACCCTGACTTCGTTCCTCAAGGGATGGCGCTCTATTTTTTAGTCACCACTATCGAAGCAGAGAAGACACAATAAGTGGATTCGTAATAAGAATTAATTGGTTATTTTCACAATTTCATTACGTGAAACTACGCATTTCACTACTCTATAGCATATTAATGTGCATAGAATGCAATAGAGTAGTAAAACTGTTAAAATTGCAAAGGTATTCTCATCATGGATACCCATGTTTCGCGAAGTAACCCCTATTGTGATTGTGTTTGTAAAGGGATATGTGAAAAGAGAATTTTTTATTGATACACAAAATGAAAGAACCCCATGCCGTTTCTATTTTCTAAGACTATTTTCCAACTTAAGAAAAAAGCTCTAAATAAATATTTTGAAATATAAAATGTTATAAAAAAGATCGATCATTTGAAACATCCTTGCAAGTTTTAAAATGCCCTCAGAAATTAAAAGAAGGTGACATCCAGCTCTGTACAAATCCATTGGATACCGCAGGTGATGGAATCCACATGGTTCATACAGTGGGCTGATTCCCACCAGTATCTTGGGGTCTTCGCGAATTCGCTCCTATTTTTTGCAGTTCTTTATGTTTAACTATCATTGTCTCACTATGCAAACACTTAAAAAATAATCCTTTAAAAAATATTTGGAGTAATAGTTAATATATTTCCAGATTTGGGTGTATTCTCGACGACTAAAAAAGTAAAATAAAAGAATATATATTTAATGTATTTGTTTAGCGTTTAACCTCTAACAAAAAGAGAACTGATAATTTTCTACTTCGAAAGTTTTGTTTCCCCTCACTATATCTCAACATAAATTACAGAGAATGTACCAAGTATGAGGAAGGTTTATAGATTCCTAACAATAAGCATCCAAATTTTCGGCATTTACACGCGGAAAATTATAGATGAGAGAAAGAGGCAGATATCACGATAGAAGTACCAGCCAAGATCAATGAAAAAATTAAATATAAACATATGAATCATCGCACTGGTAAAACCGTATGACAACTTTTACGGCCACGTTTGAGAAATCTGCCTCAAGTTTAAAGGATAAGTGAGTGAGTTTGGATGAGTCATCTTGTGGGAGAAAACATAGGAAAATGACCGAGAAGGTGAGGATTTGCGAGTGGGACAGTGAGAAGGCGGAAAGAGAGAGCGGGGTCATCCACTCGAGGTGGAGAAGTTCAAAAAGAAGGAAGAAGGGGGGAAAGAGGAAGAGAATAAGAAAAGGGGTCGACTCTCTCCATTTCCTATCTGATTTCGACTTCATCCCTTCTTGGCAGCGGCGAATTTGCACGGGAGGGAGGAAAAATGACCGTAGAGGGAGGAGTAAAAGTTTCAGAAGTGGAAGATGGGAGCACGAAGGAGGGGAAAATAAGAGACGACGTGACGAGAGAGATGGAGAGAGAGAGAGTTGGAGAGAGAGAGAGAAAGAGAGTTCGAAGGACCATCTGGCGATTTCAACTGAGGCAATATGTGATTTTTCTGTAGTATGACACGTCAGCGCAAATGCCATATCAAGGTGTTCATCATAAGATGTCTGATATTACATTCTAAGTATATCTCATTCAACGGAAAATGTAGGGGGGATAATGCTAGATGAAAATCCTAAGCGGCCAATGTATAATAAAGGAATACCGAAATTATCCTCATATTATGTCGATGTAAAATCTTTTACTTAAATATGTGATATGACTGAAATGTACTAATACACGTGAGGTGCTAAGTAAATACATTAGGAATGCGAAAAGTACTTCAACGAAATCCACTCACGCTACAGATGCTGAAGATGAATTTACCGCTCTCGTCGGATTGCATTTTCTGAATAGTATTAGAGTTCTCTATTCGTCCACGCATTTGGGTGGTTTTCACAAATGACCGATTAATATGACAAAAAAGGCAAACAATTTATTTGTATTTTTTTACTAATTATCATTGCATAAATGCAGTCGGGAAAGGCAGGCACCGTAGTGTGCTTGTAGTAGTAGTGCACGGTAGTAGCAAGTGTAGTATGCTTAGTATAGCGAAATTAATTATTTTTTCTAGTATGAGAACAACTAAGATTGCTCTTCATTCTACCTTTCAATACGTTTAATTTTGCTTTATTTAAAATGAGGTTAATACTGAATAGACTTCAGCGTTCCAGTGTTGAGATCATTTAAAAAAACTTGAAAAAGGGTTCATTCTCAAGTGTTTTTTAAATTTTACACTAATTTCGTTTACTTAATTTACAGTTTTTAGAAAAAGATATTTTTACCCGTTTTAGTGATCTCAGGAATATTTTATCAATAAACTTTAAAGTCATTCGAAAATAATACGAGGAAATAAATCGAATCTGATGCCAAAACTTTCGGAGGAAATGGATTGTACTATCCAAGCCTCCCAATCGATTTCAAGCAGGTAGCAAGGGCTCACCTACTGCAGAACAATATTCTGGAGGTAAGTGAAGTGATAGCAAGCAGCGTTGCTCGTCCTGGAAACTTCTTTTAGAGGAGATTAATGCTCCCTGCCAACTCTCATTCCTTCTACGACTACGTCTCCGAAGGAGATAATGCAAAATGACGTTTGCCTTAGAGTGGTGGTCCTCGTCATGTAATTGAGAGTCCTAAAAGTGGATCGTGAAAATCTTCTCGAACCAAATATGTTTAACGTCCGTAACGTCGATATAATGACGTGTACAGTAGCTGCTATCATTAATTGGGGAGGGTTCTTGTTCCATGTTATGATCGAAGCCAAGTGATTTTAAATAAATGTAAACTGGATTTACGATTCTACAAAGCTTGCTAACACAATGAGAAAATATAAGGTGTCACGCATTTGAGGATCTTAGTAATTCGAGAAATTTAAGCCTGAATTTCTAAGCATACCGCTATTGCTATGCATTTCCGAAATAATTTATTTCCAATATGTGAAAAACTTTCTAATATAATTTTTGGAGAAAAAAATCATGGCTGTAAAATTTACAAAAACGAATATTATGACATTAAATTTAGTCATCTACCGGACCGTAATTGTTAAGAAACGTAAAGTTTCAAAATAGTTGACTGGATAGCTTTATGAGAGTACTTTATGAGAGGAAATGAAAAATCATTATCGAGGAAACACGGTTGAGAGAAAAAGAGCTAAATGTCCCAAGGTTTGTAATAATCAACCCATATAAATTGCAAAAATAGGTGATACAATAATTTCTCTGGACGCATTATTCATTAACTTTTAAACCTCTCAGCTAAGGCAACTTTCATTATTAGGATAAGCCGTTTTATTTATGCTTTTCATCTGGTAATTTTATAATAGATGTGGAATTTTATACGCAAATGTGCTATCTTTATTACAAATCACAATTACTCGAATATAACTGGGAGATAATTTTATTCCATGAATCGATATTATAACGAAGGGAAACACATAAATCCCTTTCTTGATTCTATCCCCTACGAGCACTAAAGTGGCAGTAGAAATAAAGATTACACTCATTCTGATTACCTCATGTCGTGTGAAACGCTAAAGGATTGAAAAAGTAAATGATCAGCACTTGGGAATGATCGTTTGGACCAAATGCTATGACCAATCGAATACCTTCACCGTTCTACAGTACCCCATTATGGGATACCAATGTTGAGGTCGAGCTCATGGAAGAAACGTGAGGGTCTAAGAAGAGAGAGAGAGAGAAAGAGGGACGTGGGAAGTGGGAGATGATGAAAAATAAAAGGTAATGTGGAGGTAAAGTGGAGGAGCAAAGTTGTGCAAAGGGCGAAAGAAACGTTTGAGGGCAGTCGTGGGTGAAAATTAAACAAGAAAAGGGCTAAGTTAGATAAAAGCACAATCTAATTATATCTCATAGTTTTGATGTACTCCATCATATTCCTGGAAATTAAACAGACAATCTTTTGACTCAAATGACAGAACAGAGGTGTGGGATGTACGCAAAATGAAAGACAAACCTGTTATTTCACCCCTGTTATTATTAAAGGCCAACGAGTAAGTAAAAAAGAAGAGATAACACGTTATCTTATCAAAGAAATAATTATGTTCGAAATTAATGTAGAATAAACTGGGAATCAGTCACAGGCAATACAAAGGAGCGGCGGAAGAGAAAAATCGTAAAGGGAAAATTGATGACTTGAAATTTGTATCCATGTTGAGCGAGGTGATGGGGATAGAAAAGGAAGACGGGAGAGAAAAGACGTGAGAAGAAGAACAACACACTGCCGGAGTAGTGTGTTGAGGTACTGACACAGAAGAGGTACGCAAAAGTCTTCTCCAAACATCTTCCTTGCTACGTCTCGACTCGAAGGAATTCGATGCGATATGCTTCCGCTTGAGTGAGAGCGAAAGGAACGTGGGCATCATAGATGGAATAGAAAAAAATGGGTTTTTTAATACGATTGGATAAACGCTGTGAAAGGGTAGAAATGCGGAGTTGGGAAGAATCATAAGTGAGAGGAAGAAAGCTGGTTTCTTGGAATCGGAGAGGGAAAATTGGTATGCACATGGTCGTACTTAACCTACTGAGAATAGGAATCTGTCGTATTATCGTCGGAAATCGTAGGTACATTTTCTCCTGTGCTTAACCGTGTAATATGAAAAATTTCCCGGGAGGGCATGAATGTAATATTGATGTAACTAACTTCACAGGTGAAAGGAGGAGAGTAAGGATGGACAAAACAGTTTTTAGACGAGAAGAGAGTAACTATAAAATGATGTACTGCTCTAGCGTATGATTTATAAGTAGTTCCAACATCAGCCTGTATAAACGAGATGAAAGTATTCTTGATTTATCGATATCTATCGTAAATAATATGCATAAGGTCAAATTAATGTGAATCTCTTTTAAATCATTCATAAATAGAGCTATGTATTTAATTTATAAGCGTGCACTAATCTAAGCAGAACAAACTGGCTGAAATATAAATACGCTTTAAATATGAAATTATATTTATAAATACCAACAGGAGATTTGTCATAAAGATATAATTCAAATACTTATATTTTCGCCCGTTTTACCAATTCAAAAGTATGGAATATTTACCATCAACCAATAAGAGTATCATACGAATGATCATCATGCATGTAAAATTGGTCGTAACCAATTTTACTCACATGAGATCACGAACTTAGAGAAAACTCGAACCAGAACGAATTCTCCCATTGTTTACCACCACAGCATACTGTCACCGTTGACGTCAATTTTAATGAGTAGCTAATGTATAAAAATATAGTTCCCAGAATACTAAGACGAAAAATATTATTTTCTTTCAAATGTTACCGAAAAAATTTATTTCACATGTAGACTGAAGTCGAGGGTATGATATAACTTGAGACTACTTCGGAAATTATTCTGGTCAAAGGATCCCATGAAAAATAAATCAAGTTTATTTGGAAAAATACGTTTTACAAAAATTAGAGTATGTAGAATTCAGATTAATGGGAAAAAGCTCATTTGTACCGTGATATAAACAAATTAATAATTGGAAGTATGACTGAAAAAATATTTAATGAAACTAAAATAAAATTCATGTTGACGAAGTTTATTTCGGAAAAAACTTTCCATAGCTACGCTTTTCAGCTTAATTGAACATGATAAATTTATGACACCCTATCTTTAACACACGTCACTGTCTTTTACTGCAATATAATTATATAGGAATCTATCAAAATTAGCTACATTTCTTCATGTCTTTTTTTTACTAAGATCATTTTCTCCTGTAGCTTTTGTCACGCGCTGATTCAAATTAATATGTTGAACTAGTTTTCAGATGGTATCTGGCTCTTCATTTCATTAGAAGTCATGATGAAAACGGTAACACAATTCAACTGCTGAGTAAAATTTTCATCAATAAAGTAATTCGTACGCCTGGAATTATACGAGCCTCCTCTCAAAAAAATCGAATAAATTGTAGAGTCGGATGCCTACATCGCAAACATTAGACTACATTCAGATTTGATGAAAACTACAGGAAAAATATTGTGGTGACCCACAGCTAAAGGATTTCACTTTATTTTTCCAGCTCCAAATCATAGTACCACGACCCTGAATAAAATACCTTGAAAAAATGATGAGTAAGAGGAAATAACAAATTAGGTGCCGTATGTGCGTAAAAAAACTGATATCCACTTTGCCACGCAATATGGTTCATATGGAGCGATTCTTTGTGATTGAGAAAAAAAATTAAAATAAGTTACTATTTAAGGGAGTAAGATAATTAAATCATGAGGCTTTTTTCCTTCTTTATTTCTAATGGCGTTCTAGCAGTTCTTGCCACAAGTTTCGTGAGATGAGGCGGATTATCTGGTGAAATGTTATGGATGTGTCAGGAATCCAACGAACCTATCCGGTCAGTCCCGTCGCTCCATTTTAAGCAGCCCCGTGGCATCCCCTGTTACACTAGTCGTTACATTCCGCGAGGGAAGAAAATCCCTTCGCGGCCGTCTCCCTCTCCTCCCCCTCCCTCCCTTCCCATTTCCACTCTTACTCCTAGAGACGCATATCTCCCCTCTCCCTCACGCCCAAAACTACCCTGCCACATTTTTCCTCCGCCTAGCAGAAGATACCACCCCTTCGGCCTGCACTCCCGATCCCGAGCCAGTCGGGTTCCCCCGATGGTCAAAGGAAAGGAGGTGTAGGAGGGCGAGATCATTTCCCCCGGCCTCATACACGGGGGGGAACAGGAGATTCTTCCTCACCCCACGAACCCTTCCGTCCCCACCGTCACCCGCCGCAACACTGCCGAGGACTCGTATCCACCGCGGTATGCTCTTTTTGTACCCTCAAAGCGGTCACCGAGCGGCAAGTTGGTCGGGAAAAGCATGCGTGTTTGCCCCGTTCCATCCTCTCCGAAGGCAGGGGGGGGGATGGAGGTATTTTTCCGACAGACCAACGAGCTTGCACACATGCACAGTCCGGGTGTTTTTTTTTCCTTCGCCGCCCAAATACCCTCACCCCGCCGCCGGGGCCCCACATCTCCCTCGTTGCGTCGTCCGTCCCCGGCTTCGTTTTCGTAATTGCAGAGCAGAAAACGGCATGGACTGAGAGAGAAGAGAGGAATAAAAAGCGTCGCCGTGTATTCACATATCCGTTCAGGAACGTGAAGCGAAGAGGCGTGTTTGAGGTGGGGAGTGGGGAGGGATTTCCTAGTATTCTGACCATCTGCGCCGCTGTTAGTTGACAGCATAGCAACCGAAATTGGCCACGGGAGAAGGACTATTACAATCCCGATGAGATTCAGCGAGTTGTAATCTTTGGCGAGGTCGCAAGCAAGATTTTTATTGCCACCGCCAAAAATAATACGTGAAAAAAGTCATCCAGACGCGCGTTTCCCGAAAAAAAAACATCGTTGAACAGTACTGAAGTTTTAACGGGATCTGCCCCACGACTTCAACAGTCAACAGCCTAAGAAATTTTCTGTTATAGATGGTTTTTTATCAAGCCTATCCATGGTAATCAATTACTCTTGATGTATCAATCTATTACGACCCGTGCCGAAATGATTATTTCGTTTCTTAATTATGATTATGAAAGGTATTAAAACATGAAATTAGAAGCTCTTTTAAGACTTGTAAGTTTGTCTTTAAGGAATAGAAGAAAGTTTGTAAGAAAGAATTATCTGTATCTTATATTTAAAAGGGAGGTCGTGGGAACCGGGTATATATGTAGAGCGCTTAGCTACTGACTGGGTATTAGGGCTCAAAACAAGGTAATGTCTCGGGAAAAATCTAGTTGAACCCAAGATTAACAACTTTCTGGGTCCCACATCTTCATGAAAAACCACAATCGGCACAGGGAAAGGAACATACACCACCTTCCCTTCCCCGATGTGTGCATTTTCACTACATATGAGAACTATCCCCACCTATCGAACCAACCTTGGGGTGTAGTACTGTGGTTTTGATTGGTATAAGATAAGGTTGGAAGATTTGGTTGGATAATAGAAGTTGGAAGAGATACATTACCCTTAAATAAATAATTCAAATAGAATTATGAAGTGTGACTATTTCGTTGAAGTACCTTTACATTCATGACACTCATTCGATCTTAATAGTGATAGTATAACCTAAAGTACGTTACTTTACGAGAATAAATCTTCATCGAAATGTAAATATTTCATAAAAATCCAATCTAAGGAAAAAATGATACCACTGCTCTCCAACTGATGGCATTATTTTACAAGAAGCTGCTACGTATCTCTCACGAATATAAAAAAACTGGATCTTCGAATTTCGTTTCGATTCAGAGAGATTGAAACCTTAGGACGTAAAGATTAATTTATATTCATGAATAAATGAACATTTTTGACATTCAAGTCAGGTTATATGAAATATACCTTATGAAAACAAGATCCTACTTCTTAGAATAACAAAATTGGATCAATACATCGTACATATAAGTGAATATAAACTACACAACACGTTAGGGTTTAACTAGATATTCTATGATATTCTACCAGTCATACATATATCATAATCATTAGTACTTCAATCCGAAGGTTGGTTGACTGCAGCCCTACATCCTTTCCTATCTAGTCCTAGCTCTATCATCCTAGCTCTCTTACTCCTTGGTAAGACTACCTTCTAACGTCTCTAATAATTTGCCCTATATATTTGTCCCTCGGCCTTCCTCGAGGGGCCCTCCCCTCTATTTTTC
>WURS02429192.1:0-15992 GCA_011762765.2 Rhinocypha anisoptera | reverse complement strand
AACTTTTTAAATTAATTTGAAAATTTTATTGGTTTTTCAAATTTATTTAAAAATATTTTCGTTCTCTAATATATTTGAAAAAAATAATTATTTCAAATATATTTAGACACTGGTCTGTCAGTGTAATTATGCTTTTTTTCAGAAAGAAATTGGAAAAATTGGTTTTAAAATACATTGGATTTGTTTAATAAAATTATTCAAAAATACAGGCAACACTCAAGAAACGGACAAAAATTATCTCTACCTTTGGCAGTACAAAGTGGCCTTTTTCAATATGTTGCCAGAGGTAACTGTTGCTCTATGGCAATTTATAATGAAGATCTTTTCTTGAGCAGACCGATTGTTGAGTGTTGCCTGTATGTTCAATTTATAAATACATTTGAAAAACTTTTTAAGCTGACATGAAAATTTTGTTTTTTAAAATTTTATTTGAAAATATTTTTATTCTCTAATATATTTGAAAAAAACAATTATTGCAAATATATTTGAACGCCGGTCTGTGAGTGTGTCATCGGAATACTTACAAACATGCCCTTGTCTTCTCGGCGAACTTGCCGAATTTGTAGCCTTCGATCACCGTCGAGCAGGTGAACTCGACTTCCACTGGCCAGTGAAGGCGAGGCGGCCAGTGGTCGGGCATTCCGTCGCCATTGGATCCGAGTGACTGGCGAGCCAGAGATGGAACAGTTCAATGTGACCGTCTCTCCGTCCGAGGCCAGCAAGTGCGATGGGGACAGTGAGGCGCTTAGGGGAGCTAACAAACAACATAGTTGGATTAGTTGGTTTTGATTAGTCATTACACATTAACATTGACAATCATTGATTATCCTTAACCTATTGTCAAACACCATCAAGGCCAGAATTCTAATTATTAAATATTAAAAACCCTTGTCCACAAACCAATCGGATTGTTACCAATAGTTTGTCGAGATAACTAACTTTTGACTCTAAACAGATAAAACCACACCCAATTTTCGCTAACAAAATGCTTCTATAGTCTCTTTTTTACTCAAACGACTAAAATGACACCATCTTCAGCACATCATTTCCCCCCATCATTCGTTTGTTTGATTCAATTTGTTTCCTCACTCCACTCTTTGATTGGACAGTTTTGAAATTTGATTTTCCAATCCTATCATCTGGATGTGTTAGACTTCAAAAAACAAACACAGACCCACACACACACACAAACAATTTTTTTTGTTTCTTCCTTGATTGGCCCGTTTTTTCTTCGTTTTACTTTTTTTCATTTTCAGTTCAAATTTGATTGGTTCCATTATCCTTGATTGGTCAACTCTCGATGACCCTGGAATTCGTTCTCTCTCTCTCTCTCCTTATCTCTTCTTTTGATTGTCACCGGAGCGGCACGAATCGTCAACCGCCAGGGCTTAAGTAAACTCTCTTTCCTTTTCTCTCAATGAATGTGACTCTAGTCGACAGTTAGTTGGTTTTCCCTCAAGGGACTCGACACAGAGAGTGAGAGAGAGAGAGAGAGTGAGAGAGAGAGAGAGAGAGAGAGAGAGAGAGAGAGAGAGTGCAATTGCAATTGTCGCGGTGGTGATGATGATGATGATGGCGGTGGATGGCAATTAACACACCCGCATGGCACGATGCTCGAGGTGCTCTAAATGGTAATGATGGTGTGTGTGTGTGTGCAGTACTTCCAATGCAACCTAACCGTATACTACAACTACCCCTCTTTCCAGCAGTGGCCCAGGGTAATTGAAAATGGAAAACACCAAGTGAGAGAGAGAGAGAGGAGGGGAAGAGAGAGAGAGAGACATTTAGGCACTTTGATTGTCGTATAGCTTTTTTTTAAGTGTAACACACAACACATTCCAAGAAGAAGAAGAATCTAGAATCTAAACAGTTTAAGCCACAAACGTAGACTACATGTAGGTCATTTAAGAGAAGCAGAGAGGGAGGAAGGCAGTGGAAGAAATTTTTACGAAGTGTGTATGTTTAGTTCGTGACTCTCTTTTGTATATGGAGGTTGAATGGCTCGTTTTAATCGTTAGTCAACTTTTTCGAGGCTAGTTTCTTTTTCATTCACCCACTTTTTCTGTCACTTTCTCTCCCTCTCTCTCTCTCTCTCTCTTCACCTTTTAACCATTTTGACGGGTAATAATATACGCACACACACATTTGGTGCATTTCATACGATGAGGATGATGACATCAACGAATCAGCAAAAGTATATTCCAAGTTACTTTCTCTTTCTCTCTTTCTAGTCACAATTTTTTTTCGTGTGTGTGTGAAGCTTACTTTGACAGTCGCACAGTGCTCTATTTGGTTTTTCTCTTTTTTCGTTTTCTTTCGTAATTAACTTCACCTCGGTTCAAGCTCATTAATCTCTGTCCTTTTCGGCTAACTCAGTCGAGATTCATAATCTAAGTGAGTGAGTGAGAGAATGAGAGAATGGGTGAGTGACTAATTGGGAAACCGGAACCACTGTGCACTGTAAAGACCCTAAAAGGGGTTGTTGGGAATCGGAGAGAAACCTCTTCATTAGACAACGGTGTGTGAGAGAGAGATTTTTTCCTTTCATTCTCTCTCTCTCTCTCTCTCTCTCACTCACTCTCCTTTTTCTCATTTTCACTTGTCTATTTGCTTTGTTGAGTTGTATTTGTCCTCAAGGCAAGTGACGGGTGAGTGTGTGTGTGCGATTAGCATGATGTGATGGTGATTACACGGAAACACTGAAGGATTAGCTTTTCACACATTTCGCATTACAATGTAACCAAAAAAAGAGTATAAAATAGTTTCAACGTTTGAATTAGAATCCACTTTGATTTGGATTCACATGTAACACTTGCTATAACTACAAATACACCAGCAGTTAGTCCAATCTTTGTGCTTGATTTGGCTTGTCAAACTGTTTCGACAACAATGCGCACTGTTAGAGTATATGAGCAAAAAATTGTATAATTAAAACGCATAATGACATAACAAAAATATAATATATTTGTATATAATCTAGCCCTGGATTAGCTATGCTTATAAAATCTCACTCTAAATTGACCTGATTTTCTCATATAACACACTATATTACTTTTGCATAATTGGCTCTCCATATGCAAAATTAGTTCTAATTGTGATAATATGATAAAATTGACCCTAAAAACAATAATTGACTATTTATAAATTACTGTCATCTCTACTTTTTGAGATATGAAACATTATTTGATTAACTGGTTTTTGCTAGATTTCTCGTTACTTAGTTATCCGATTAATATATACAAACCCAGGTTAGAAAAATATTTTCAAACCCTATAAAATGATATACAAATCAATTTTTCAAAACTTATTCTATTAGACTAGCATCAAATTAACTAGTTATTTGAAATTTAATATTACTTTTTATAATGAGAGAACAATGATTTTATACTGCATATATTATAATCAGAGTTGCAAATAAAACATAAATAAGAAATTCACAAACTACATAACAATTTAACAATTTCTATCTATTTGTGAATCGCTCATTTATGTTTTATTCGAAACTCTAATTATAATTATAATATCACTATTAGGGACATACCTCTGACGAGCAGTTCTAGCTCGATACGATCCTGTCCAGCAGTGTTGTTGGCCACACAGACGTAGATGCCCGAATCAGCGGGTGTGGCATCACGGACAAACAAGGACGAGTCGACCTGAACCAATCGTCCCGCTTTGCTGAGTCGATAGCCGGTGAGAGGGCTCGACTCGTCGGCACTGTTGCCCGCATCGGTCGAGTCCGCCAACCGGAAGTGAGACACCAGAAGACGATTGAGGCGACGTGTGGCGGGTGGAGCCGGACCGTATGGCTCGGCTGAAGCTCGGTACCACGTAAACTGGGGCCAGGGGTGAGCTTGGGTGGCACAGGGCAGCTCGATGGTCTCGCCAGAGCTCGCCACCACCTGACGACCACCACTGGCTAATATTTTCGGCGGCATTCGTGACTGTGGCTCTGTGAATGTATCAAGTCAAACAATTCATTTAATTCATTGAATTTTACTAAAATTACTTAATATAATATAAATCTTAAATTATGTCAAAGAAAACAATCAACTTTTCTTTTCTGTGTAAATAAACGGCGGCAAAGCCACTCGAGTTATCATAATTTGAAGGATTATGCAAAAAAATTTGAATTAAATCGAGCAAGAATTGAAAAAGTTCGAACTTCGAATCAAATTGACGAAGAATTCGAAGATGCACAAAATTCAAACCGAATCGAAATAAAATTCGAATCATGACACAGAAAGTTGGATTTGAATCGGTTAAGCACAGTAGAAGTAGCGTAAGTCTCATAGTACAAAAACGTAGGTGGCAGAATACCAAAAATGACAGAACATGGAACATAGAATATAGAAAACCACGACCATATTATTCATTAATAATATATATATGTTAATATATATAAAAGATTATAGAAAATAGGAGATCTATGATAATAGTTTAGAAAATGTTGACCTAATTAGAGATTAGAGACAAGCTATTAACCTTTTTTATTTTTAAATTATTAAACTGTAATGAAATCATTGCTAAAGTTTTTTCATTCTTTTTAACGTATACGTTTATAAACTGTAAAATAAAAACAACTTTTGAAATATTTATTCTTAAGGCCAAAGTAAAACTTTGTTAAGTCTCCCCATTTGGAAGTGTTTTCTATTTTAAATCTAACAAATCTGTATATAACTGTTTGGAACATTGTTTCTAGTTGATTCAATTTTTTTATTTTTAATATTTGAAAACTATTTCATTCTTTTTTCTCTCGACTCTGCTTTAGACTGTCAAGTGGATCAAGTTGCATCGTCATCAACATTACACTGTGTGTGTGTTGATGCGCCACTCGATCTTTTGCTAATCACCCTAGCCTCTCTTTGTGTCTGCCTCTCTTTATATGTGTGTGTGTCTGTGATGTGCGTGTGTTAATTAACTTTTGATCATCATCATCATCATAAACAAAAACGAGTGAAATAGGGAAAAATAAAAGAGAGAGAGAGAGAGAGAGAGAGAGAGTTCTTTTGTTACTGACAGGGGGGTGTCGTATTAGTGTGTATATGGGAGAGGGTATATAAGAGAAAGTTATTAAAATACACTTTCTTCAAGTATAGTGGATTTGCATAACAGTATCAGGGTGTGGGCGTATCTCACTCTCTCTCTCTCTCTCTCTCTCTGGGTGTTGCATACCCGTCACGATGAGCCGTCCATGATTGGCACTGAGTTTGGTCTGTCCACTGAGCAAGTGCTTGGTTTGACAGCGGAACTGAAGCTGGCTCGAGGGCCCCGAGCGGGCCTTGTTGAAGGCACCCGTGTCGGTCGAAGAGGAGGAACCATTCTCTTCGATTCGGTGAACGTGCAGTTCTCCGTTGGGCAGCACCGAATAACGACCACCTGAAAGCGAAAATCAAATTTTTATCAATATAATAGGTAGATAGATAGTTTGTTATCAGATAGAATCTGGCCAGAATTTGAACTCGGGATCATTCGGGATACAAGTCCCGTTCCAAATTACTAGATCGAGTTAGAGATCTCTTTGTAGCATTAATTTTTTGCTTGAAGTTTAAGTTAAACTATGCTAACAACCAGTGTAAAAAGATAAAATTTTACGTTTATGTAACCACGAAAGAAATAAACAAAAATTTGTCCGTTCACATATAACGTGACGTACAAATCGAGTCGAATATATTTATCATTATTAAGTCAACACAACATTTCTCTTGAAATAAGACTTCTAAACTTCCGGAAGACGTGTCCAAAAATTCTTATTTTTAATTTGTAAATTATCACCTAAGATCTATTTTGTGTAGGTTTCTCTTTCCGTTGTCAACCTGGATTTAATTTCTACCCCCTTGAACGTATGTCATTCAGTAAACTCTCCCTTCTCTCTCTCTCTCTCTCTCTCTCTCTTTCGAATAAGTTTGTGAGCAATATGTGCAGAAATAGTTTATTGTGATTGGTTGAACCAATTTAGTTCTAGCTAGTCATTGTCGCTGTCGCGTAGAGGAGTGTCAAGAATACTGGGATCTTCTCTCACTCTCTCTCTCTCTCTCTCTCTCTCTCTCCGGTGGCGTGTCACCGAGTTTCGAGTCTCGACTAGACCGGTCGCTTCGAAATTCGGCTTTCTTCTCCCCTCTAATTTAATTGAAGCAGGCGTCGAACGCGCACCAGGACCCAGCGGGAAGTGTCTCCTCGGCTATTAGAGCGCCACCCGTCGCGTTCTGCCGGACACGAATCCCGACACACACACACACACACACACACACACACACACACACACTCGTCAAACACACCACACACACAAGAGAGAGAGAGAGAGAGAGAGAGAGAGAGACTCTGCTTTTGGCTGTGAAATTGAATTCGAGTCCAAGCTGAACACTACATCAAAACCAGAAATCTCCCCCTCCTCTTCCTCCCCCTCCAATCCACACACACCCGAAACGCCCGTTTGTCTGGTGCGCGTGTGGCGCCGACATGACACTACCCGATTCGCAAGATAGGCAAGATCTCGTTTCAAAAGCTCCCAAAAATTTGCCGGGTTCGGGTTACCCGGGTGTGTGAGCCATCAAAGCACACACAGAGAGAGAGAGAGAGAGAGAGAGAGAGAGAGAGAGAGAGAGACATCAAAGGCACCCATAGACATAGACACCATAAAATAGTATAGAGATTGCAGGCATAAAAGTTTGTCAAACTTTCTAATTATCTTCTCACAGCATTACTACCGTCACTACGTAGCCTTGATGAGTTAATTAACGCGTCTTCTCTCTCTCTCTCTCTCTCTCTCTCTCTCTCTCTATTTCACTACAGGAAATGATTAGTCAACAAGGTGGCTTAAAAAGAGAGGATAAAGTTTCCGGGAATTAAATTTGATTAAAATGTTTTGATTAATAACAAAAAACAAATTCACAATTAATAAACTAACTATTGGTTTCTTTTTTATCCTACTGATAATTGACTTCATCAATTAATAATTAGTCAACAAAAGTTAATTAAAAAAAGTTTTCGGAAATACAATTTGATTAAAAAGTTTTAATTAATTAACGTGACAATTGGGAAACTTAAATTAGAGCTTACCTTTGAGCAGATTGGAGTGGATCTGTACGTCATCACTGGTGAGCCAGTTCGTAACTCGAACGTACTCTCGTACAAAGCTTGGTATGTGACACCGTAAGATCTGTTACGTAATCACGAAGTTGTGTTATTCCGATTTTCACTTGACAACAATAACAGTAACTTACCCCAGTGTTGCCTTTGATGGCAAAATCATCATAGACTTGTACCTCGTAAGGCTGGCGAACACCTGGAACGATACAAAAAAATAAAATATTTTAGTAAAAATATTCTTAAAAATAATTCAAAATTAAAAGACTAATGCCAAAAAATCACGTTTTTTGCCTAAATTTTGGTAGAAAGAATTCTTTAATATTTTTTATGTAATTCAAAAGCTCAAAATATGTAGAATCGAATATAATTTGATTCTAAAGTTTCGGTTTTTACGAATACAATAGTGCAAAAAATAATTCTAATTCAATTAGTTTTTGGGGAAATTATTATTGTTTTGAGTTTACCTTACAATGTAAAATTATCTGATTTTAAAGCATGAACATCTTTTGAATTTAATAAGATGGATATTAGAATTTTTTCCCCAAAAGCATCCAAAAGAATAAACGTATATCCCTAATTGCATTTTAAGATTATTTATGTAAATTGAATGCAAAAAATTTATAAACAACAAAAAATGTTTAAGAATATTGCTTTTTATGGAAACTTTCATCGTTCTAAAAGATCTACATTTTTCTTTTACTACCAACATCATCAACATCATAGGATGTTCTATCTTCAAATTCGAATCGAATTGCTCAAAATCGAAATGTTTGTTTTGTGTGTCTATGTAAGCTATTCTCTTGGCTAACACACACAGTGGCGACAAAGTAAACGATAGCTCCAATGCCATTAGCGCTGACGTACACTATTGTCTGTCTCGTTTCTCTCTCTCTCTCTCTCTCTCTCTCTCACTCACTCACTCACTCTCACTCTCTCCCAGTTTGGCCTAAGATAGTCTTTTAAAACTTGCCGCTTGTGTTGTTTGAATTTGCTCCCCTTACTCTGTTTGCCTTTTTCAAAAAAGCTAAAATAAAATAATAATAATAATAATAATAATAAAAATGAAAGAGAACAAGAATGAAAAATAAATGGAAGTGATGATGATGACGAGTTTCTCTCTTTTACTCACTGTGCAAAAAGTCTAAAGGATTAAGTTTTGGGATATTTTACAATTACAATATTATAATAATGATATATACATACATACAATAATAGTTTAGAACAGGAAGGAGAATGAGGATAATTTATTATTTGTAAGCAAATGACCCTTCATATAAAACCTAACTGTCAAATATTTAGAACTTATAAAGTACCCTTCATATAGAACGTAACTACTCGAAATTTTTAAAAAAATTGAATTATATATGTTGAAATTTAGATTACATCTTTACAAGTGGAGTTACTGTTTTGTGTAAAATATGTTTAAAACAATTTTTATTAGAATAGAAGTATCATTCTTCTGGATGGTTTCTTCTTTCTTGACCGGCCTTGTCCTGAGGACCCATCTGGCACTGGTCTCACCCGAGTGAACTCAAAGTTGAAAACGATGACTCTCACTCTCTCTCTCTCTCTCTCTCACTCACTCACTCACTCACTCTCTCTCTCTCTCACTCTCTCTCTCTCTCTCTCTCTCTCTTGTCGGTGGTATAGTCAATGAACCGAAACCTTTCTCTCTCTATCTGTCGATCCACTTGTCGTCCTTCTACCATTACGCATTATACACATATATAAACCACCCACTAGAAAAAAACACAATCTTCTTGTCTCTCTCTCTTTCTCTCTCACTCTCTTTCTCGTTTTTTCTCTCTCTCTCTCTCTCTTACTCACTAACTCACTCTCACTTGACTTTAAAATTAGAATGTCAAAACAGTGCAACTCGATGTTTCAACCTGAATGAGAAAGAAAAAACTAACTTACCATCACTATCATGTCGATCTTTTCTCTCTCTCTCTCTCTCTCTCTCTCTCTCTCTCGTTAATATCAAAAAGAAGAAAACGTCGAAGAAGAAGAAAGCAAAACTCCATCAATCACCTCAACCTGACATGTTACTTCCTTTTTTTACGTTATGGCAGTCTTTCTCTCTTTCACCCTCTCTCTTCTTCTGTGGTAGTGAGGTTAACCTCTCTCCTTCTTTCTCTTTTTCATTCATTCAAGCGATTGGCGCAAAATTCTCGAATTCTCAATATATAAGAACGAGAAAAAATGTGAAAGATAATTAACTTATATAATATAATATATATATATATATATATACAAATAACCCCCTTTTTGAGATAAGATCTTTCTGTGTTTGATATGTTGTTACGCACATCACATTTCACATATCACGTCACATCATTTGGCGTGTATTTGCTGTTGTTGTGGTTGTGAGATTTTAATTAACCTAACCCAACTTAACCAAACCAATCCTATATATATATGATTGGGATATCTTCCTTTTTCTTTACAGTTCACACTTTGATGATTCTATCTTCCCCCTTTTATCCTTCATGTTGCTTTTAGATTTTTGTTCCAAGCTTTTGCTCTGTTGTCGATGATGATGAAAAGAATGTGAGTGAGAGAGAGAGAGAATAAGAGAGATAACGAGAGTAAGAGTAAGAGAGTAAGAGTAAGAGAGAGAGAGGGAGTGAGAGAGAGAAAATTGAATTGGTGCGTCACAATCAATATTCTTTTTAGTCTATGTGTGTGTGTGTCGGTGATGGTGGATACTGTCATTTTGGGTTTTTTGGGTTGAGAGAGAAAGAGAGAGAGAGAGAGAGAGAGAGAGAGAGAGAGAGAGAGATGAGTCCCTCCCTTTTCGATTTCTTAAGGCTTCTCTCTCTTTCTCCTTGTCATCGATGCAAGCGATACTCATTTTTGGGTTGGTGCGTTTGACATTCTCTCTCTCTCTCTCTCTCTCAAACTCACTTTTCTCTCTTGTGTTTCCATCTACCAATGGATATTTTTTGAGGGTATTTTTGCAAAGCTTTTCTGTTTTCAGTCTCTCTCTCTCTCTCTCTCTCTCTCTCTCTCACTCTTCCTCATCATGTGTCAAACTTTAGTTCAAGCTATACGTAAAACTAAAGAGACAGTGAGTGAGACAGAGAGAAAAAGATAAAAGATAAAGAAAACTTTGAGACGAGAGACGGACCAACAAACGAACGAATGAACGAAGAGAGATGACGACCAAAGCGGAATCAATTCATTTCGTTCTCGCTCCATTTAGATTTGATGTTTTGATGTCTCTCTCTCTCTCTCTCCCTCTCTATCACTTACTCTCTCCAAATGGCCATATGGTCTCTCGTCGCATCTCTCTCTCTCTCTCTCTCTCTCTCTGTTGTGTCATCTCAGCACATCTTCTCGGAATGCCCACTCTCGATTAAACTCACATCGAAACACTGGTCTCTTTTTTGAGTTCTAAACTAAAAGTTCTCTAACTCTCTCTCTCTCTCTCACTTATTCACTCACTCACTCTCTTTTACTCTCTCTCTCACTCTTTCTTACTCTCTTTCTCTCTCCGACTCCTCTCTCTCTCTCTCTCTCTCTCTCTATCCAAACTGTTATGACCCTTGCACCACGGAGACAATAGTTGAAAAGAAAGTCTAGGTTCCTTTTCTTTTCTTTTTCTTTCTATCTTCTTTAGCTTAGCATGTTTTATATTTTATTTTATACTCACTCTCTATCACTTACTTTTAAAACTTTTGTTTTTTGTCTTTTATATACTTTGATAGAAATATATTTTTGTGTTTTTATTTCTAACGATAACTACTACTAATACTAATACTAATACTGATAGGAGCAGTTTAAAACCTTGCCTTCTCTATTGTCTCTTTCTCCTTTTCTCTCTCTCTCTCTCCCTAAGAAAAGCGACCTTTTCGCATGGCTTCACCGCTTGTCTCTTTCTCTCTTTCTCACTATCATCCTATTTGGCTTTTGGGTTCTAGTTTTGTCTTAGGATTTTAAATTTTCTAGCTAGAAGAAGAAGAAGAAGAAAGGCTCAGTAAGGCTATCCCGTTTTTTGTGTTATACTTTTAAGATACTCTTATTGTCTGTGCTTTCTCTCGTTAGATTAATCTTGATTAGATGTTTGCGCTTGGATAAGTCGCGCAAGCAAGATGTGAAATACCCACACACACACATCGAGTGAGATATAGAAAGAGTCAATATTTCATAAAGGTTTATAAGTCTAAAATAAAATTTAAACGAATTTTTAGTTTATAATTACAAAATTCTTCAAAACCAATTTACTTATATTACTGTTAATAAATGTTGGCACAAAATATTGATTATTGAAAAAAGTGGTTTTGATAAAAATTAGTAATAATTATAATAAAATAAATTATTTTTATTTGGATTGTATAAATTTAATTCCGTGTGAGTAAATAAAAATTACTTTTGTAAGTTGTCTATAAAGAAGTCTATATGAGCTTTACTGCAATATTTAAATTGTTTACTAGTTTTCCTCATAGAAATAGTAATAGATAATATTCAATAGAATTGATGATAGTGAGGGACAACTCAATGGTATCGATAACCCAAGTTTAGAGTTTAGGGCTTAAAAATTTAGCGGTAGTTTTTTTTAAACTAATAATCTTAAATGTCTTATGTTACTATCATTACTGCCATTATCATCAACGATAACAACACCAACCTTGTCAATTTTAGTTCTCTCTCTCTCTCTCTCTTTCTCTCTCTCTCTCTCTCATTCACTCTCGTCAATCTTGCTCGAGTCTCAATCCTGCAAATGCATATGTCTCCCTTGGCTTGATTGGTTTCCTTTTCCGGTCCTTCTCTCTTCTCTTTCTTTCTCTCCTTTTCCCGGTCACCACTTTTGACTTTGTTCCAGTGTCCATTTGGTCTCTCTATTCGTCCTCGTCACAGTTGTCGTTTGTCTTTTCTTTTAGAGTGAGAGAGAGAAATGCGAGAGAAATGTGATCTTAGCTCGTCTCGAAATGTCTTTCTCTTTCTCTCTCTCTCTCTCTCTCTCTCTCTCACTATTGTCTACATTCATATAGTTGAGAAAGTGGGAAAGAGAGAGAGAGAGAGAGAAAGAAAGAAAGATACCTCTGTCACATTCTGTGGCAGGACAGTAAAGACAAAAGTTTCATTCTCTCTCTCTCTCTCTCTCTCTCTCTCTCTCTCTGTTTAGTCTTTTCCAACCCGAGGTGGGTCCCATTGTGTGTCTGTGGAGTGAGTGGCCTGTCAATCGAGTACCACCAACGCTGCCAAGTGCCAAATGTCAGAGATGCTTTCTTTCGGTCAAACGCTGAAACGCTTCCGAAACGATTCTCTCTCTCTCTCTCTCTTTCTCTTTCACTCATTCACTCTCAATTCCCACATCTATTGTTTGTGAGTATTCTCTCTCTCTCTCTCTCTCACCCACTCTCTCTCTCACCCTCTCTCTCTTTCACTAACCCCGACGACGATCACTAATTGCCAGCCTCACCCCACTTACCAGTTTCCCTCTCTCTCTCTCTCTCTCTCTCTCTCTCTCTCTCTCTTCCTCTATTCTTGTAGTTCTCCTGGTTAAGTGATTTCTAACAAGCTAACACGGCGCGCATAGAGTTCTACACCAAGCAACTAAGACACATGCACACACCGAAAAGCGGAAACGGAAACACTCTCCACGAATAAAACATAGTGAGAAGACGTAAGAAAAGGAAAGAGAGAGAGAATGAGAAAAGATGTCTTTCTTTCATTATGTGTGTGTGTGTTGGTGACAGTTAAAAGTTTTGATCACTACACATGACACTTCTGGGTCGAATATTCTTATTGCAATTCTTGCCAAATTGCTTGTGTGTGTGTGAATGTTAAAGGATTGCTTGGTTGGTTGAAACAAGAGAAAGAAAGAGGAACAATGAAAATAATTTTCGAAAGTTTTGACAACACACACTTTCTCTCTTATGGTAGTTGATCGTCATCAAAATAACGGAACCAGTGATATTAAGACACAGGAAAGTGAAAAACAGAAAATAAAAGAGTATAGATGGTCATATAAAAGTAGCGAGAATGAATAAGTGAAAGGGGTGAATGAAAGTAATGCCACCAAGAAATATTCCAAAAATTTTACAGTATTTTTCCAGAAAACTATAAGTAGTTGTAATAATAATAATAATACTAGAGAATGTGTATTCTTTATAATCATAAAATGCATTACGGGAAAGATACTCTTTAAGGGGCTTACAAACACATCTCACTCTATCCCTTATTCTCTTTCTCTTTTTCTCTCTCTCACTCACTCACTCACTCACTTACCCACTTTATCCATATGGTAAAAAAACGACAAAATTTTGTTTTATTGTTTCACAGTGTTTATATAGAGCAATAATAATTGTCATAAAAACCAATAAAAAAACTTCTGAAAGTTTTCTATCACTCACTCACTTTTACTCTCACTCTTTTTTTACTATCCATTCTCTAAATATCAATAAAGCTCGGTTATAGTGCTTAAAATTATGATGATAATGATAACTATGATATTCTTGGCACGTCTCGCGTGTATTTGATTCTCTCCAAAGTGTTCTCTAATTATTTTGTTTTTTAGAACCAGATACAAAATTTAAAACTTGAGTGATTGATCGACATATACTCAGGTAAATTGTTTTAAAAATTGAAAAAGAGAGATAACGTATCATGATTTACACACAAGGTTTGCGCATTTCATTTTTAGTTGTACACGTTGTCTGACATACATAGATACACAGATCTATCTTTTACTTTACTTTAGAAAAAAAAGTAATTCTCAACTTTCACGGACTTACTCTCTCTCTCTCTCTCTCTCTCATTTTACTGGTTGTTTTCAGATAGTTGTCCTAAGTGTGTCAATGTAGACCAATTGCTTGCTTCGTATATACCGAGTCGTTAGAGTCTTCCATTGCAACACTTACTCCACTTCACTCTCTACTCTCTTTCACTTTCTTATAAATTAGCTACTCTCTCTCCCTTTCTCTCTTTCTTTCTATCCATCTCTCTCTCTTTCTCTCTTCATCTCGGTGTCATGGGTGTGTGTTGAGTATTAAAAGTTAATTTGCTTTTGCTTCTTGGTACCTCTCTCTCTCCCCTTTTCTCTCTCTCTCTCTCTTTCTTTCACTTTCTTTCCCTTCTAGCGAGTCCCCATTAGAACTCGCACGAGCGCTAATGGCTGACCATCTCTCTCTCTCTCTCTCTCTCTCTCTCTCTCTCTCTCTCTCTCTCTCTCTATTGCTCACAGTCTCATCTCTTGGTTTGATTGTCGTCATTAGCCTTCAACTACTACAAACGATGATGAGGACAACACCATCTTGTCCCTTGCCATCATTTTGTCACGATACTCTCATATAAACATAGAAAGAAAGAGAGAAGTGAGAATGAAATAGAGAAAGAAAGAAGAAAAATGCATTTAGATGCTAATATGTTTTTGTAGACCAGCAAGAAAAATTCCTCCTGAAAGCGTTAGTTAATTTTTTTTGTTTACAAAAATTTCTTTGCTAGCAAAATTGATATTTATATTTTAAGTTTTAGTTAATGGTCAAAATAGGCCCAACTTTAACTTGTTTTCATAATAAAAAAATAACTTGTATATATATTGGTTATAATTTAAATAACTGATTTTAGTATAAATTGATAAATTGAAATCAAATGTCGATTGAGAGGAAAATGTGTGCCACTGTTTGACATGTGACTTTTCAATTGTGTATTAAGTTTGAGTCTTGAGTCGAAAATATGAAATATGACCGATTAGAGAGTTTCTCTCTCTCTCTCTCTCTCCTCTCCTCTCTTACTTTAAGCTTATAACAATGATACACTCAGAGGATTTTGATGGTGTTCTTGACTGACCCACCTTTATAAACAGGGTTTTCTTCTCAGGCCAATGATTTACAACCTTGGATACACTTTTAAAAATTTAATTTTGTTGCCAAACTCACTTACTCATTCTCTCCCTTTTCTTCTCATAAGTTAAAAAACCTCACTTAAAAACTAGAGAATTCAATTCGATCATGTTATGGGTTGATGATGATGATGATTATAGCCTTTCAACTGGGATTTAAAATCTACATTAATCATTCAAGAAACAACAATAAAATACATTTAGAACTGACTGACCAGAATAGAGAAAAAAACCTTTAAAAATGTTTTAAAATTAGAAAAAAAGTCAAATAGACTGAAATAAATTGAATTATATATAATTTTTTAAATAAGTTTAAAAATATAATTTAAAGTTTAAACTTGAAGGTATGTGCATTGAATATACTTGAAATGTGTTGTGGGTTTTTTGGCTTATTTTTATTTTCAAATTGAATTGACTTTTTTCGTTCTCTCTCTCTCTCTCTCTCTCTCTCTCTCTTCTCTCTCTCTCGCCTCTCACGCAACTATTACCTCAGGTTACATTCTTCATCAACATCATCATCATCAGCCTCGTTTACGATCAATCTAAATCCGTCACACATCTGTCTTGCCAATTAGCATCAATCATCAGAGTGGAAGATAGAGTGAGAGTGGGTGAGAGAGAGAGAGAGGAGGGCAAAGAGAGGTAAAAACAAAATGTGTGTACCAAAGAGAGAGAGAGAGAGAGAGAGGAGAATAACAAAAAAATGAAGAGCAAAAAGAAAGAAAGGTGAGAGGGAAAAGATAGAAAAAACTTGTGAAGGGCAGGTGGAAGAGAGAATTAATGAGAGATTTGGAGAGTGAGTGAGAGAATTGAGAGTCAGTGAAAAAAAGAATAAGAGAGATAGAGAGAGAGAGAGAGAGAGAGAGAGACTTTGAGAGTGAGAGAGGAAGAGAGACAGAGACAGGGGGAGAGAGAGAAAGAGAGACAGGGAGAGGGTGAGAGAAAGAGAGAGAAGGAGAGAGACTTTGGTAGTGAGTGAGAGAGGGGCGCATGTAGGAGGAGAGGAGGTGGGGAAGGCTGGCGACGTTCGATCTCAAGGGGTTGAGCAACCGTCATT
>WURS02429175.1:0-15994 GCA_011762765.2 Rhinocypha anisoptera | reverse complement strand
CTCCACGGGAGGATATTTGGAAAGCGTCATAAAGCGCATGCGCCGGCAGAGTGAGGAGAACTGAGATGTGGTGTTTTGACGTGCTCACAGATGACGTTACTGTGGAGTGCGGGATGTGTGCTGCTGAAAGTTTACTGTATGCCTGAATTTTAACCTAAATGAGTAAAATTTTGAATCGGGGTTGAAAGCTGTTACATTTGAGTTATTAGAATTTTGACCTGTTTTGAAATCACTTGCCCGTTTGAGTTAAAATTTTGACACGCTTTTTGTACGTGTAGAGAGAAAGAGAGAGAGAGAGAGAGAGAGAGAGAGAGTGTGTGTGTGTGTGTGTGTGTGTTCTTCCATGAATTATGTCAATTGAAACAATTGTGATAGGATTTAAAAGAGATACCAAATTAAAAAATTGCCAAAATTTCGAATTCGAATCTAAACCCGTTTCAATGTGTGTCTTTACCCCTTTTTTACCTAACCTTTCTACAGTATTTCCTCAAGTTTTACTTGCTTCACTTTTCACACCAAGCCATTGTAAGCAGTGTAGCTTTCAGAATACATAAATCGAACACTGTTTACTTCTCTCTTTTCTTCACTTTTCTATGTAAATTCGAAGAGTAAAACTTGAGGCAGCACTGTATTCTGAAATAATTTAATCTGTTTTTGATCAATCCAAAAAAGTTAATTCCAATCAAATCAAAATATGAATTCTGTGAAATAGATTGATTTGAGTGGATCCAGTTAGATTGGCATCGATAGAATCGACCTTCACTGTGATCAGGTGACCGGTTTGAGCACACGCCGCTCTCTCCTAACTGTGCTACGCTGGCCGCATCACCTTTGGCAAGTTTGTTCAACCCTACCATTTGTCATCTTGAACCATCGAATTTAATCTATTTCTCCTTCTTCTTATTGGTCTAATTCATCTCTTTCATCGATTAACCACATCATCATACTTCATCATCTACCAAAATGTATGTAAAATCTTATTCGTGGTTATATTTAGCAGCAATATGTTTTTTTGTTTTTTGTTTGGAGTTTATATTTACTCTTGCACATTAGCACCTTGAAAGTGTGATAAGGTTGGGGGGCAATTAGCACTTTGAGTTTCAATTCAGTACCGACACAAATGCACACATCGATCGAGAAATGCGTCACACTTTATATTATCACACAAAATGGGCAAATAACTTTTATTATGTTATCATGTTCAAATTCACTTGACTTTTATACTCTAATTCAACCCGGCAAAAAAACTTTTTCCTTGTTTTGTACAATTTTTTTGTACACTGCGAAAGTTTGTCATTTGTTGGTACACTTAACAAATAATTATAGTTTGTGGTCGAAAAGAAGTCTTTTACTGAGTTTGTTATTTGTTTTTATATATCAAAAATATATATATCTAAATAGCATCGTGATTGCGTTTTGTTTTACATGTACCACTTTTTGACGTTCACATTCAAGTTACCTCTACTTGATTATTATTATTATTATTAATTATAAACAATCAAATTTTTCTGAGAAAAACTAGCGAGAGAGAAGAGAAAAGTTCACACACTCACTTGACTTTCAATCTTTCAATACATTGGTTTGCAGCATCACAATCGCATTCGTTGCACCTTTTGGCTCAAGGTGAGAGTTTTTAATGGGATAAACGATAAATTTTAAGATTATAAAACAATGACAAGGCATCACTTGGCAGTCATCATTGTTGACAATCATCACAAGTTCAAGGGAAATACTGTGTAATAGTTTTTCTCTTTCATCAATCACTTTCATCACCGTCTATCTCTTCTTTGTTTCATTCACACGGTTAGATTGACTCACAATCTTGTGAGATGTGAGAATCCAACATTAATCAACTCTAATAATAATAATAATATAATCATCTGATGAAGACCAGAGGACCCGAGTTGTGCCTCATTATCTTTCCACAATTGGTCATATGATGACCAAGTGTCATATGTGCCAATGCTCCTAATCATTTCCATTGATGATTAGTAATAATCAATGTGGACTCATTTGTGTGCTAGTGTGTACGAGTCAGCTATATACCGTGATTCGCACTATCTCACCAATGATGTCGCTAGGACGATGATGAGATAAGAGATTGCCATGGCATCACAAGTCTTGTCTACACATGTTTTTATATATATCTTTGTATCTAGATAGGTCTATGTGTATGTCTTGTATTATTTTTGTGTCCATCACTTATCAAAGAGAGAGAGAGAGAGAAATGTAGATGTAGATGTAGATGACACACAGAGTTGCTTTGTTATACAACTTTGGATCTTTGCTATAGTGGCGACACTCTGCGGTGATTCAGACAAAACTATTTCATTCATTGAAAATGCTAATGAATATATAAATGAAATTCTACTATTCTAGATGCGTTCTGAAAATCTCACTTGAAATAGTTTCAATTCTTATAGAAAATTTACTAATATAAGGAATTGAAAAACTTGCTTAATTCTCATTGTTATAACCATTCGCATTGCCTTTGATTGTTGCCAAAGTGTATATGTGTCTTAATCACTTTAAAGTCTCACTTATTACTGCAATAATGTCTAAAACCGAGTCTAAAAAACAGATAAACTGATGAGAACGAAAAACCATGACTCATCGAACGTTTTTATGTGTTATAGATAATATGCAAAATTTCATTTCAATTTTGTTTGATTTGACGAATTTTATATTATTTTAGAAATTTAGCTTTTGCAAAACTTACGTATGACATTTGTGTTATTCTCTCTCTCTCTCTCTCTCTCTCTCTCTCTCTCTTTCTCTCTCTCTCACTCCCTCTCTCTCTCCCTCTATTTCTATAAATCGATTTTGTAAAACTTTAATTGGTTCGTTTACCTTTATTTATGGATTATTCTTAGTAGACACTTTTGTGTCTAATTAGCTTTTCAAACTCTCTAGAATGTTATTTGCAGCAATATTTCCTCTCATTTCGGTGTTGTTGGTTTCAATTGCACGATAACTCGTTTTGACCAACGGATCAAGTCTATGAAAGAGAGAAATAGAGAGAGAGAGAGAGAGAGAGAGAGAGAGAGAGAGAGAGAGTGGGTCTTTGACGAAATACCGGTATTTTTGTGTGATCACTGACTCGGATCTCCACTTGTTAAAGCATTGTTAGGACACTTTCAATTCACATTGCACTCACGCCTTCCACTTTCCTTGATCGATAATAAATCTCCCTCTCTCTCTCTCTCTTAAATCCGTAATTGTGTAGTTACAATAGTATATCCACTTCCATCTCATACACGGACACACAATGTACAAAAAAAATGTGAAAACACTTGTTGAATGTTCAAAGTAATTTCCCCTTAATTTCCATCATTTTTTAGTTGAATTGATACTATTATCAATTAATCGATCACATTCGCGTCATCGAATCAACGTATGTCTGTGTGTGTGTGTGAATGGGAATTTTGGAATTATCACCCTTTTTTGGTCTTTAGTTTATAATATATAAAATGCCGTAAAACACGTAAAGAAGAAGTCAACGAAACGCTGTGATGTGTGATGTAATTACCTGTGAGATTTTCTCCCCTTTTTCACCCAACCTTATACGAGTCTATAACAGTAAGTCACATGAATGCGTCATATGAAAAGTTAATAATTTATTTGTTTGTTTGTATTATTATTATATTTTCTGCTAGTGCTCATCATATAAAATGTGAAATAATTTGTAGAGAAATCATCATTGTAATGTAGACAAAGTCAATTGTGGGTGTGTGAGAGTGAGAAAGACAAATCCACTGAAGGTAAGTTTACATCTTTCTATCTATTTATCTCTCGAATCAGATAGCAAACGAAACGAATTGAAAAGCAAAAAGATCGACTGAAATTAGATAAGAATGATAATCGAATTGGATATGTATTCAAATCGAATTGCATATGAGTTTTTAAATAAGGATTGCACGAAAAGCCAACCATGTGTATTGGCATAGGATAATTTCTGGGAAGTTTCTTACTAAAAAGAACTATCAAAGTAGCATTATTCTAAAAACTTTCTTTTAGGGTTGGCTTTTTCTGCGATCTCTAGTTTAAATCGAATTGGGTATAAATTTGAATCGAATTGGATATGAATTCGAATCATAAACACAAACAATCCGTTTTTCACTTTTACTCTCGAGAGATTTGTAAATACACCTCTCTTTATCTATTTCTTTTTATTTTTTAATTTTTTTTAAATAATTCGATTCTTTACCCTCACTCTCTCTCTCTTTTTCTCATATATGAAGTATATACTCTCTGTTTCTCACTTTCACTCTCACTTTTTCTTCATCTCTCGCTCACCTGTTAAATTAACTTCAATAGGGATGTTATACATATTGGACATATAGCTAATTATCGCATTGTCATGACACTACGATGATTTGCAACTGTGCATAAGTTTGTGTGTGTATTTTAGTAGCAGTTAATGAGTTTTTCCTCTTCATCCAATGTTTACCCCCCGACCATGACAGTGACATGAAGTGAGTTTGGTTATTTTTACGATGATCACACATTACGTTTGCTTCGCTTTCTTTGCCACCATCTTCATTATTATTATTCCAACAAGTTACACGGAAAATTGATTCCGATTAACAACGCGATTATTCATCTTACATATTTGTGTTTGTTTATGTTTCGATATCACTTCATTGTAAAATGCATTATTGATTTTAGAGATGAAGAAATTTTAGCTTTGCACTTTTTTTGTTTTGGTTGACACTTTCACAATGTGTGTGTGTGAACATTGCTTTCTTGTTGCGTTTTTGAACTTTACTCTCTTTCTCTTTTTCTCTTTCTATCGGTGACGTGTCTCAACTGTACCAATTCTATGAATCATGATTACTTTTTTATTGTCTTATCTATCTACAGTCTTGGACATGGTGATTAGGAATCAATGTTTTTCCCTTATGTGTCTGTTTGTACTATTATATTATTAATAGCCTCAAAACACTTCTGTGTATAAACATACACAGGAAGGAGAGAAAGAGGTACAGATGAACCATCGTTTCTATTGATAACGAGTGATTGCTCCTATGTGAATGAGATAATGTCTTGTTTTGGTTCAATCCCCCTCTCCCCTTTGTACTTTTTTTATTAAAGAATCAGTACTTTATTCTTCTCTCTCTTGAGTTCTACGGATTACGTTGATTTTGGATTCTATTCGAAGCACAGAGTGTGGGAAGGAAATAGGGTGATATGTGGTTATCACATCACCATCGTATGAGTTGCTGATCACGACTAGAAGGACTGGTTCACCTATCGGGTCGGGGAGAGAGTGAGAGAGAGAGAAAGAGAGAGAGAGAGAGAGAGAGTGAGAGAGAGAGAGAGAGAGAAAGAGAGATACTCTGGTGTTGGTGGCCAGACATTGTGCCGGTACACTTGAGCACCCAGGCGCGTGCGCACTTGTGCCTAATAATCACCCCACTGTCTATGTCTACTTATCCTCTATGCAATCACACACAGACACATACACCTAAAACTCACCCCCACACACACCGGGTGTTGCTATATATTGACTACCACCAGCATCGAGTCGAACCAGACTGGAGAACTGTGGTGACCAAATCAGCCTGTTGGTGTGTGTTGTGGCATTTTGAGCACAACAACTTCACTCGAACCCGAGTGTGTCCCGCAAGTCTTATTGATCACTGATTGAGTGTATCTCTGTGTTTGTGTGGAAATTCCAGGTTGGTTTTGTGAAACTTTGGTCTCTCTTTATTTTTAGTTTAACCTGTGCTCTATGTGTGTGCTACTGTAGATAATAATGTTGTTTTTAAACCCTGTTTGTTGATTTAACCCAATATTTATTTAAAAAAACAATAACCAAACTTAAAAAATTTTATATTGTGTCTGTGTTCTCATGTAAAATTGTGATTAATGTCCACTTTGTGGTATTCAACAATTCACTTTGGTCTTTGTTTATCCGTAACGAAGTTATTAGTAATAATATAGCAACAATAATAAAATGTGGTATTGTGCAAGTCTACTTGTGTGTGTATATGTTTGTGTACTTGGAAAGAATGCTGACGATTGCGCAATTGTGTGTACGAGTGTGTATATCGAGTCATGCTCAATCAGACCACTTGGTGGCGCAATGGCATGATTGGTGTCACTATCGTACCATTCGATTTCACCATGCTCGCTACTCGTGTCACTTTTGCCAGTTTTAGATAACACCTTCAGTTGGCACAGTTGCACAGCTGCGCCTGGGTTATCTTGTACTTGTTTTCTTCTTTATCCGGCTACTTGTTGTCACTGATAACGTGTGTTATTTATGGGAACTTTTTTGTGGTGTGATTTTTTTCGTATAAAATTTTTCCCACGCTTCACACGCCCTCTGGTGTTTTGAATTGAAACACTACTTGATTTGATTTTTTAAATGATGATGAAATTAATTTTCTAATTTGATTTTCTGTTTCTTGTTTCTCTATTTGTAGAACCCAGATTTTCACTGGCTGTGATCATTGTGTGAAGATACTATCTTGTGATTTGAGATATTGATTGATTGAAAGAAAAGTCCAAAACCTTGTGAAAGCCAACCATGCCTCCCTTCATCCAGGCCAATGTGAACGATCTGGACGATGTGCCAGATTTGGAGCCGATCATCGACTTGAAAAGTGATCTCAAGGAGCAGAAAGAGGAGAAGCACGAGGTTAAGATCGTGTGGCGCAATGTGATTCTGATGATTCTCTTGCACGCCGGTGGCCTCTACGGTGCTTACCTCTGCTACGCATCGGCTATGTGGAAAACTGTCCTTGCTGGTAATGTCACCTCTGTTCATTTAATTTCAATCGAAATGAATTTAATAAATTTTCTTTACTGTGTTTGTAGGTTTCATTTTCTATCAGCTCTCTGGTCTCGGCATCACCGCAGGCGTCCATCGTCTGTGGTCACACAAATCCTACAAAGCCCGTCTTCCTCTCCGCCTCTTCCTCGCCTTTCTCCAAACCATGGCTTTCCAGGTTGGTTCTCTAAACCGGATAAAGCTTTAGATTAGAAGTGAAGATTCACAAACTAAACCTTTATTATGTGGCTTTATTTTATAAAAATTTTACTATTTAACCAATTCTTAGAACGATTGATGTACAAAGTTTAGTTTTACTGATAGAGCTTTATCTCAATTTTATCTAAAAAATATTAGCCCGTATTTATCTGTCCTCCTAAGGGTCGACTTTTGTTAGAACCTAAGGGATAGTTAAACTTAACAATATCATCAACAATATTCTAATTCAATTAAACCATATATTAATTAACTTCAATTAAAATTTCCAAAGTTAACCCTAAAGAGGACAGCGGAATGACAGAACAAAGCAATACGGGCCATTATTTTTAGAAAATTTTTTAGCATGATATATCTTTGAGACCGAGTTTGACTGAGATTAGACAAACTATAGTTTTTAGATCATAATTGCATGCTTACACAGCTTACCTTGACTAACTTTGACATATTTTATTTTTAATATTATTATTCTTATAGAATCACATCTACGAATGGTCCCGTGATCATCGAGTTCACCACAAGTACTCTGAAACGGATGCTGACCCTCACAACGCTACCCGAGGCTTCTTCTTTGCCCACGTCGGTTGGTTGTTGTGTCGCAAGCATCCTGAGGTTATTCGCAAAGGTCGAGCCATTGGCATGGATGATCTGATGCGCGATCCCGTTGTGCGATACCAGAAAAAGTAAGATTCTTTTGTAAAAACCGCTTTTATCTCCTATTTAAGTTGCTCAGTTGCAAACTAGTTGCATGGTGATTGCGTCACCTGCAATCGCGCCATTTTGTTTCTCTCTCTCTCTCTCTTATTTTCCTCGATGAATGTGCCAGCATAGGATATTTACTTTGGGGTGCGTTGTTCACTGGAGTGTGGTGAACACATCTTCCTTGAACGGAACACTTGCGCATCCTTTGCGAGCATGTCACACACACTGTGTGTTGTGTGTGATATCTTATCACTTTAGGCTGGCTTCAAACCAAGATTGGTGTTCGGTGTGTTGCAACACTTGACTTGATTAACGTGTGTTCTCTGGGTGTCACTTTCGGGAGGCACTTGGCTTGTTCATTCATGCAAAGTGCGAGTGCGATAAGTGAGCGATCTTGTCGATTTTATATTTTGCCATTTAAATCATATGACAGATGCTGCAAGCAAGCAAGCAATTCGGCATGAGGCTACGAGCACACACACACTTATGTCATTGGCGGGCGCGAACGATGAACTTGTTTTAGACGCACTTTACAGTTGTCAGTGCATTTTTCACAGTGACTTGGTTGATCTTTTCCCCATTCAAGAGATGACGATCATCACATGATGAGCTTGGTGCGTCATCTGAAGGTTACTCAGGCCGGTGGTGGTCATCTCTCTCCCTTAGGTGTCGCCGCCGGGTACGCGAGCTTGATTGATTCATTCTTGGAATCAAACAGCTACCACCGGCGAGTATCGCATAACTTTTGCGATTGCGATGCTAGTGCGAAACCTTGCTAAATATGTGGAGCCGTTTGCAGTCGTCACTATTATTTGCAAATTTACTGGGACACTAATTGCTTAAAGAGGCATTTTCAAAGAGACGCTAATTATTATTTTTTTATTGGCCTAATATGCAATTTAATTGAATCTAGTCCATAGGCTAAATGGTTTATCAGGTAGATTGCGCGAATGTTGTGGTGAGGTTAGCAATCTAGAAGCGGCGATTGCCTCGAATTATCGTTGATTACAGTTGTTTGCAACCGATGAATGACGACTACTGTTTTGATCGGGGTCCACTTATCAATAATGCGCTTGTTTACGATGTTTTTTTGCTATGAATTCTAATCAGTGTGTTAACCCCTTGTTTACCAGGTACTACCTGCCACTAGTCCTCCTGTGCTGTTTCGTGATTCCCACGATGGTACCCATGATGTGGTGGGGCGAGTCCTTTGCCAATGCCTTCTTCATCTGCGCACTCTTCCGCTATGCCTTCACACTCAACATGACCTGGTGTGTCAACTCAGCTGCCCACTTCTGGGGACGACACCCGTAAGTATCTTTGTTCGTATTTCTTCTAGTATCTCTATTGGCTATATTTAACAAGTATCGCTTAGGGCTTTGCGTTTTTCCACTGTTCTATAAGAATTGACAAAAGCATATAAAAATGCTCAAAAGTTTTTAAAAATTATACTTAATGTTTTTAGATAAGAGCTAATATCAAAGTCTAGCAAAAATCAAAAATTATAATTTTATTAATAATTATTAAAGAGTTTTTTAGGCCAAAAAATTGCTACCACTACCAAAAAAAAGAAGCTTAAAAGAGGCTTATCCGAGTTTGTGATATCAATAACGAGTGTGGAGGGTAGTTCGCATCTCTTAGAGGGTTGATCAAGGTGTGAAAAATAGGCCGAGTTATGTGTGATGGGTATTTCCTCAAGAGAGGAGCCTCATATTTAATCGATCGGTGAGGAGAGAGCCTCACGCGGAACTTTGAACCTAAACGAGATGTGAACGAAGTAGATCACGCGCATTCGGCACGAGGTGTAGTGCAGTGGAGTGACGCGTGGGTGATTCACATCTTGATGACGTGTGCTGATTAGAACCTTTCAAGTAACGTGACTTGTCATAGATTTAGTTGTGGCATAGTGATGATCAAGCCAATAGTGCACGCGTATCGTGCATGTGTTTGAGAGATCATTGACTAACATAGCCTTTCTTTCCCCCTCTCTTTCTCTCTCTCTCCCTCTCTTCTTTGGTTCCTCCCATTTTGGCACGAGGCAGATATGATAAGAACATCGCTCCAGCGGAAAACTACTTCACCGTGTATGGCGCGATTGGTGAGGGCTTCCACAACTATCACCACACCTTTCCCTGGGACTACTCTGCCTCGGAACTGGGCTGGCGTTTCAATCTGTCCACGATGTTCATCAATGCGATGGCCGCCATTGGACAAGCCTATGATCTGAAACGAGTTTCGCCCGAGATGATCATGAAGCGCAAGTTGCGCACAGGAGACATCGACACCCACGGCTCGTACGGCCTCTACCATCCGGCCAGCGCAGAATCACAGCCGATGACCGCTGAGAGCAAGAAGCTCGCTTGAGGCTTCCTTCGTCACCATGCTTGGCCCGCCTCTCCTCTTCCCCCCTTCTTCTTCCCCCTCACTCCCGCCTTATTTTGTCGATATATATAAGTTACCAGAACACAGTCAACGCACCGCATCACTTGCAAATTTTTACCGCATTGCGCGTGCGTACTTTGATCGTGGCAATCACCATTGCCTATCTATACTTGTTGACCGGTGCGCTTTCTTCAATCTCCCTCTCTCTTTTTATTATTATCTCATACCACGCGCAATCCCCGCCCCGCCCCCAACGCAACCAATCTTAGTGTTCTCTAATCACTCTCTGGCTTGTATTTGTTTTCCCCCCTCTTGTAGGGGTTTAGTCAATAAGACAGCGACTCTATCTTTCTCTCTCCCTCTCTATCTCACTCCACTTGGCTATTTAACTCCGGGAGACTTGTGCTAAACTTATCAATTAGTCACTTGGCCACTGGTCGTTCGAATGATAATCGAGCGAGCTTGTATGACTGGAGAAGCTTTATTTTGTTTTCAATTAAAAATTTTATATGAATTATAGCTACCCTTTTGTTTTGTTGTGTTAGTGTAAATTATCCTTTCTAAAAATTATTACTTTTGTTGTTGAAAGTTTGTCTTTTGTCAAACTTGTTGGAGTATACCGTGACGTACAGTACAGTACAATGACGAGTGTATACGGAAGGCGATCCTCGATGGCACTGGGACTCATCACTGTGTGTCTTTTGAGTGCTCTACTGGTGGGTCCACTGTCCAGTGAAGCGGCTCCACTTTCGCTGGAACCCTCGCTCAACACACTAATTTTCAAACGTCTCATCTACCAAGGGGTTGGCTTTAACAAGACAATGCTCTTTCACAAGAGTCAGGTCAATCCTGAGCTTGTGCAAATGATTCGCCAAAATCCAGACCAAGCGACCGCCAACCGAACAGCGCAAGTCACCGGTCCTAGCTAGCTATTTCATTAAAAATGTCCCAATCGGCATCAATTGGATCTACCTCACGTCACTGTTGTGGCACCAAACGGGTCCCTCATTCATACATTCGCAATCAACATCACTGTTATATCTTTTGCACTAATCTACATACTTAATAATCAACGCACATTTTATTTTTTTATTATTTATTAATATTATTATTTATATATGTTAACTTTTTTTACCATTGAGCATTTGTTAATGCATGTTGTATATCGAAAACATATTTACATGTCATGTCACTTTCGCATAATATAAAATTTGTGTTTGTACAATTCAAACGTGATTGATTGGTGTTAGTTGCCAAAGATGACAGCACTGGTTGTGCCAATCTCGTGATGCTCGGGCGTGCAGTCCGGGTATTGGCGGTGACATCGATCACAGTGGCCTTGCAAAGCCAACTCGTAGCCATGGTACGCTCCGAGGTGGATGGTGTCTATGGCAGGTGCTTTCTTGGGGTCACCTTTCAGAAACTGGCCCTCCTTGGGTGGTGGCTCTACGAGTTCGGCACCGTGCTCAGCGATGGTGGCTCGGAACATCTCGCACGTGTTTTCGCAGCTCACTTGCGCGTAACACGAGGTGAGGTTTGCGAGATCAAGAAAGTGCATTGAGAAGTGATAGTACAGCATTTCCGGACTTCGGTTTTCTTCCAACGCTGGTTCTTTGTTTACGAAGGTAACATTGGCTTCCACCATTCGACGGAAGATGGAGTTCATGCGCACCACATAGGCGTAGTGACTTGCCGGACAGTTGACATAGTCCTTCTGACACATGGAACACTGGTTTTGTCCGTTCGGACGTTGTTTTTTACCATAAGAGATGCCACGTTTTGAGGCAGACATGATGAGGCGCACAAAGTCAGGCGTAGAGTTTTCCTCCTCCTCCACCAGTGCCTCAGCTCGACCCGAAGGATGTGTTGGCAGTGGAGTTAAGAATCGATTGACCACCGATTCTTCGTGTTCTTTCTGTTTGCCCGTCCGCTCGGGCCACGAGTAGCAGTGCTCATTGCAAGAGGCCAATGAGAGACATGTGGTGAGATTACCTTCGCTGATCATGGCCAAGTGTTGCACAAAGAGATCGGTCAGTGGAACCCGGGAAGGCAGCTTGAGAGATGCTGAACGGTTGCTTGACAGCATCTCACTGTGGTAATGCAGGAAAGCTAGCGATGAATCCGAGTTTTCCAGAATCTCACGCACCAGGTCGGAGATCGAACGTTTCAATGTGATGCATTTTTGACTTGAGGATTGAAAGAACTGGTCTGGGCGACACAAAATGCTGGCTCGAGCTTCCTTTTGGGCATTGGTCGGAACCAGAGTGAAACCAAATAGGACCAAGGTGATGATGCAAGTGTGATGCATGGAAGCCATTGGGTTGGAGATAGTGGCCTCGATCAAAGAGATACGAGTGATGAGATCAGCCAGTGAATGAAGAAGACGACGGTGGCGAGTGACACTCAGCACTGGTTATTAGCGTGTGTCGAGTTTCGGCACTTTGAGCCGGACAGAATGTGGCGTGTGAACTGAGCTTATGCCAAAAGTTTGCTCGGGTCCACTCGGTGTCGCTTTTATAGCTGTCCAAGAGTGAAGTTGGCCAGCGAGCAGTTTGTCTCTTTGCAAATGTCTGTGTCAAGCAAGTGTCTCGACTCTCGCCTCAGCTCGGCCAGTAGCGACACTCTCGCTCACATTGCCCAATCGATCTCACACTATCGTTGTCTGTTCCTTGTTTTTCAACTTTCACTTTTGACTTACGAGACAGACTCTCTTTTTCCCTCTCATGTGCTTGCTTGCCCTCTATCAGCCGCATCACAAAAGCGGATCAACAGCAACAACAACAAGCGGGAACTCGGACATCGCACGGCGAAGCCGTGTTGACATTTGTGGCCTTTTGTTTTTGAGTAAAGATTTAGAGGACTTAAAAATTTACGAACTTGACTAGTCGGCATGTGTCATTCAGGTCAGAGAGGAAAAAATGGCGGCAAGATGTTTGACTTTGTGTGGCATTGCGGTAGAGAGTGTGACCCAATGTGAGTCTGCTGCCATGTTAGCGGCAACGGGTTAGCATAATCGGGCGACGATATCTGGGTTTGATGATAGAGGGGCTAATCTCCCTCTTGGGATCTCTTGTCTTTGCTCGTGGAAGTGAATAGTGTCTGTGGATTAGACTGCACAGATCAGACTGTGTTCCGCCCGTGGCTTGCGGGATGGTCACCACCACTGATAACAAGTCGACCAAGATTAAATATTGACTCAATCTGACGGGCGGCGTGTCACAGCACACTACAACACACCACAGCACACATCGCCTTGCCTTGCCCATCAACCTGAGGCACAACCGGAACTTGTTTCTCTTCATCCTCACGCCGCCGCCGTGGCCTAATTTATGCAAAGACTCTGTCTGAAGCAGAGACAGAGAAATATTCAACTGAAGAGCGAAACTACTCACTTCCACGAGATTTCTTCTAGTTTCTTCGGTGCCTCACAGTCTGATTGTATCTAACAAATATAAATCACCCTTGAAAATGTCGTAACACTGACGTCACGGTGACCCTCCAAACAAAGCACTGTCACTGCAGGGTAGGGTAGAAATACTAGTAGAATTAGATGAAATGTCGTAATTCGAGTGATTCCTGACTTAACTAGTTTACTAGCCTGACTACACCTGTTGATCAATGAATGTACGAAAAGTTAAACAGTGAACGTGAGTGATGCAATGTAGCAAAAAGATCTGAATGGATGCCAAAAGCATTGACTAACCAAGCTCGATTATTAGAGTGGCAACTTCTACCGGTATGGTGCAATAATGACAAACATTGTAGTCAATCGATCTATGAATTTGATGTGTTATACTAATTCCAAATTAAATTATCAGTAGACTACTACAAGTTGCGTTTGCGTTGGCTAAAACTGAGATCAGGTCAAGGCACGAAGAAGCAAGCGGTGATTATAGCATAAGCTAATTAGCTAATAGATAGCTAATTGGCCCGTTCGACTAGAAATTGTCACCCCGAGTGTTGCTTTGTTTGGCAATCTTGAGTTCGTTTTAATTGTCGTTAAACGAACTTTGCTTGTCGCTAGCGTATGCAACTTTTACTTTTTCAGTGAAGGTCACCTGTAACACAAACATCATCATGGTGTATATATGTGTATGCGTATGTGGGAAATGGATTGCGGTATTGTACGCGTGTTGATGCCAAACGTGCAATGCAATGCGACACATAAACCAAGTATTTGCAGATTGGGTTCGTTCGTTATCTGAGCAGCTCGTTAGAGAGATTGAGCCGCGGCTGATCACCAGTGATCACTGCCAGATGCACTTTGGTTTCTATCAATATTTCTATTTGTCTCTCTATCTTCATCTGCAATGGCAACGAGGCGACAAGTAAGCCCATTGATATATTGATCATTAGAAACTAATCAATCAACAATCCGGCCAATGACGACCAAGTCGAGGGGTCGAGTAGTGGGGGGAGGAAGGCTGGGGTCATTCGAGTGCACCTCTGCCCGACTTCAAACATGTCACCCAGTTTGGTTTTTTTCCACTTGCTCACTTGTCACCGCAATCGAAACAAGGCAAACTTGTACTCGAAACACACTTTTCTCACTTGACACTCTCTTTCAGAGGTCATGTACATTGCTATCAATGCTCATCTCAAAATGTGTGAAATTGTCATCATCAGTGATAAAACATCATTTTGTATATGCTTGTAAGACATATATTTTCCGTTTTAACTAATGTTAGAAAACTCAGTTTTACTTGACTTAATTAAAATATTTGCCTGTAAAATGCGATAAAACCCGTCGATTTTGATCTGTTTATGATGAAACATGTCAATTTCTCAAGGTAAACATATCACTCAGATAAACAAATAAAAAAATTGCTGATTAATCAGATTTAAATGCTAAAGTGCAGGCAAAGCAATACTTATTGGAATTCCCGTTAGTCACGTGTCAGAGTAAATATTCAAGTTCAGCTTTTTAGTGTGAAGTGGGATCACCAGATGGCGGTTACATCTGCAAATTATAAATCGAATTATTACTAGCACAATCAATTCTACACACTTGCTTAGCACACTTGTTGTCAAGTTCAGGATGTGTCACAAAACTATTGCTCAATTCAATTGGCAATTATTCTAATGCATACACACACACGGACACGCGACTCTCTGTTTATGTCACTTTCCACTGCCATGTGCATCATTACTAACGTTCAAGTGACTGGTTCCAATCAATCATCGATTTCGAGATGGTGTTTTTCGGATAACATGGCCAATAGTAGACTTTGTCTCCTTCAATGCATGGTTGATTCGTGATGGCAATTTTGCCGAGTATAAATAGTTACCGATGGGTAGTAGTTGTTTGGTTTGTTTCAATTGACCACTTTTGCGCGTTGGAATTGAAACACTCAGAAATATACTTAGGCTCAATTGATCCATCTATCATTCTAAATGAGGACCGCATTGGTCACGTTGTTTGTTCTTTTTCTGGCATTTGGTACGGTGACCCCTGTTTGCGTGACCATTTCCCTAATTGACTGTCAACGTGTCATTGCAGGTGCCCAGTGTCGCTCTGTGGACCCAGTTTCACGTAATCGACGTGACGCTCAAGATGACCTCCGAGAACGAGCTGCTAGCTTAAGAGACAGTCTCCAGTCACTGATCGACACTGCATCCAAGAATGCGCGTGGTGGCCTAGCAACTACACTTGAAAAAATTCGACAATTCTTTGAAGACATCCTAGGTCGAATCGAGAAGTTGCAACCAACCAGCTCGATGGGCCAGCAATCAGTGGCCTTGATTGACGGATTGCTCCGACGTGGCGAGAAGATGCTCACCGATGCAGCCAGTCGATTAAGAAGAACCGAGGATGTTGACAAAAAATAGAGAGTTGAGCTGTACAGTCACTCGCAAAAGTAAATCCCATAGTGACTTTTTATAATAAAATAAGCTATCAATTGAATGTAGATAATT
>WURS02429157.1:0-15997 GCA_011762765.2 Rhinocypha anisoptera | reverse complement strand
ATACGTGAGAGTCGAAGGAAGGGGGGGTTACGGAAAACAAGAGGGGTGGGTGGTGCTCGAGATTGAATCTTCATTATTTATTTACCCCTGATTATAGCATGAATTTTTGTCATGTGACTGGTACCTTGATCACATATTGATTTTATAGTTTTTAAATACACAGTATAGTCAAATGTATCTGTATTAATAAGATTATTAACCTAAAACTCATAAAAAAAATATCATTGTTCTGGTATAAACAATGAATTTACAATCAGCAATTTTAGTCAAGGAGCTATCCAATCTTTGATGTAATTTATTATATTTTTAGTCAAAATCTCTCAGTGAATTAAGTTTCAAAAACATTCTCAAGCTCCCATGAAATGGAAACTTGGAAAACAATGTATTTTTTCAAAGATTTTATTTTTAAGGTACTACTATTTTCATTCCATAAGAATCAACATCAGGTACAAAAAGTAAACCACATGAACCAGTGTAAATACAGAGGAAAGGGGCTGGGTTAAGAGGAAGAGAGGTTTGAGTGTTTGGACTAATGATTGAATAGAAAGGGGGGAGGTTTCTGTAAGTATGTGTCAAGTAAGGGGGACAGGTGGGGAAAGGTAAAGTGGGGAGGTCAGGTCCATTTGTCCAATATGCTTGAGAAGCTGCTATGAGAGGGTCCACAAACAGTGAGCCATTAACATGTTCACTGCTTAACTAAAATTACAGACTATTCCCCTGAACAAAACTGCCCTGGCCCATTTAAAAAAAAGGTAAGTCGATTGACAGTAATTCACTGTCACTGCCTGCTTATTGAAATGAATTTGATGTGCGACACTGTGTCGTAGGCTGCAGTGAACATATTAATTTCATGTCCTTTATTTTGTAAACCCTTTTTTTCTCTATTTACTTAAATTTGTCCATTTTTGTCGAGAATAAAATCTGCTGAAAAATAAATTGTGTTCCTAGTTTCCTTTCCTGTGATTATCGGACATAGGTCATCTTGCAACTGTTGAATTCATTTTCAAGCCTAAAGGATTAACAGTAGGATTAAGCTACTCACTGTTGACCGCCTTGATGTTGTCGTAACTTTCTAATCAGAATGTGCTGTTTGCCGGTCAGGTTAGCCTGAGGTGAGTGTGTTCAGTGGCTAAACCAAAGTTCATGGGTTTGAGTCCCACCTAGGTGTTATGTTTGTCCAATGTGGTTTTTTTTAATGATTGACTTTAAGAGGTGCCAAATGACCATAACCATCAACACACCCAATAAACAAAAGTATTACCTGCAACTACTTGGGCTGTGCTATCAACATTGTCCTTGTTTCCCATGGACTTTGGTCTATATTCTTTCTCTTATTGGATTGTTTCAGGGTGTTTGTGTCAGCCCACTGCTAGTCTCGGTCATCCTGGATGCAGACTTCAATCATTTGGGTGCCCAGAGCCGAGCGAGGGTCGTGGGAGTGGCAGCAAGCACCTTCCTCCGCGTTACTCCAGGTTCTCTCATGCTGAGGTCACAGAATAGGGATGACAAGCCAGACCCCAGCGATGGCTCTGTTTTGGCAGCTGGTCCAGGAGATGTGTCACCATCGGGGAGGAGTTCCAAGCGTGGCTCAGTACTTGAGTGGCAGGTGAGGAAGAATAAGCCTCTAGTTCTCTTGGTCGTTGGTGAATTAGTGGTGAAGGCTTTCATAAGTAGGTCCCAATAGATCGGTAAATGGAAGAAAGGTGGAGAAAGAAACCTCTTATAGAAAGGAGGAGCAGTCACAGTTTTTTTAGGATATGGTTAATAATAATGTTCCAGAAGCCATATTAGGAGGGTATAAGGAGATTTGGAGTCCAAAGTTAAGGTTTAAGTAGAGTACAATTAAAAAGGAGCAAGTGATAACATTTAAGAAAGATGTGAAACAACGGAGGCAATAGCAAATGGAGGTTGCCATAATATTCGCATGAATAAAGCAAAAAAAGACAACTAGTATGGCATATTGTTCAGGCGTACTCCTAGTGTCTAATAGTATCATTTCTTTTCTGTTTTGAAAAAGGATATAGTGTAGTCATTTGGCCTTTTGCAATACTCAATTACACATCATACAGCACACTCATAATGGTTAACATAACACTCAAGTAATTTGCCTGTTTAGCTATTCCGGAGATCATGGATCCAAATAACACTTTGGGTACAGTTACAATATTGCAACTTCATTGAAATTTAATGGCAAGGTTATTAAAACTGAATTTTGCTTAAGAAGCTTTATTTCTTTCTTAATGATGCTGAATGCAATTGTAGGTTCAAATGACCTCTACAGTTTCCTTGTTTCTATCGTTGCATTGGAATCTTGACACTTTGTCCAGTGGCTATAGGAATTTTTAAGTCCTCTTTGGACCCTTTTTTAAACTCTGACAGTACCATGAAATATTCTTAGGCTAAGAGTTATTCGTTTTAGAGTTTGTAAGGTTTTTTTTTGCCATGGTGAAGTTTGCAGAGTGTTATTTTCATTTCTAATTCTATCATTCAAGAATTGTAAAATAATAAGTATAAGGTCCTTCCTCCTGAGAAAAATTTTTTATCATCTAAAAGACCATATTGTTCAACCTTAAATTTTCCTTCTTTTTTACACACAAATGGATATAGTATACACATATATATATATAAAATCTCTTGGATAGGTGAAGGAAATATATAGAAACACTGAGAAACGACACACGCTTACTTGTTAAATTTTCGACTTTCGTCATCTTCGGAACACTGTAGAATATATATATATATATATATACATGTCTGTGTTTTATCTGGTATTGCTTTATCATTATAAAATTATGTTTACCTGTGTATGTGCATGTCAAAGCTTTGACCTGAAAAGCAAATAAAGTTAATCATTATTATTATATTTGAGTCACCTGATTATTATATGACGTGTGTCTTTTTTTAGATTGGTTGCAATGGTCACATTTGGCAGTGGAAGGAAAAGGATGCCAAGGGTTCAATTACGGCAAGCGCCAGCAACAGTGGTGATTGGAGAGAGGTGAGCGGCGAGTCGGTGGCGGAGCTGCGGCGCCATGCTCGTGATGGGTCCCTCAGCGACATCCTTGGCCTTCCTGTCGTGGTGTGGCGTGTCAGGAGGGTGGGGGCAGATGGTCGACCCCACGGTGCAATGGCCCACCAAGGAGCGCAGGCCGTGAGGCCCCCGAGCCATAGGGTTCGTCGAGAGTGGGGCTCAGGGGACTTTGAGAATGGGGATGATGAGGAGGACGAGGAAGGAGAGGACGACCTGCCAAAGCCATGGACTGGACCCTGGGATGGAGATTATGGTTTTGAGGAGAAGACAGAGGAGCGCGTGCCAGAGATGAGAATAATCCCGTCTATGGCATCGCCTGTCTTTGCTGAGCCAACGGCTGTAACAGTTGGCAACATGGGTGACAGTAGCCACCCACACCGCCACCACCATGGAGAGGGCGAAGAGGACGAAGATGAGGATGAGGATTATGGTCCTTATGCATCCGTTGCTTCTGGTAGAAACGTCATGGTGACCAGTCCAGTGGCAGTATATGGAACCATTTTACCAACTCCTGTTTTGGTAAGCAAAAGAGAACCTTTCATCCTTAATTCCTTTTTTGTACTTTTTAAAAATGAAGTCAGTTTGGCATGTGATAGCAGCTTATATATGATAGCACGACTGATGTCTTGCATATTATGAACTGGGGTGTTTTGACCAAACATTAACTATCCATTCCAATTAACTGTGGAAACAATATTAACTTGCTAACATTAACACTAAAATAAACGAAGCACAACCAGTTTCAATGTTAATTGTAATTATTTTAGCAAGCTTATATATAAAATGTGTATTAGCTTGCCAAATAAATCATTCAGAAATGAGTTGATGCTGATTGTTGTTAAAACCAGTCATCCCCTTTCATTTGTGTGGAAATATTCAAAGTATTGAAGTTGATATTGTTTTATTATGGTATGGTATGCCACCAAGTGGCCTTCTTAGTGAATTTCAACCATGGAAGATTAAGTATGTTTCATTACCATGGAAGTAAAATTGAGTTTGCTTGATATCTTGTTCTATAAATTTAGTCCCTTTGAATTTTCAATTATAAGTATATCTTTTATGAGCTGCCAATATGTAAATATGTTTGAAACCTTCTGTTCTCTGTAAGGAAAATGATTTAGAAAATTGTAGAAAGGTAAAGTACCATAACAATTTAATATAGTCATAATTTTCCAAGGATCTTCAGTATCTAAAGCACTAAAATTATATTTATTATTTAAATGACAAAAACTATTCCCCTCTAAAAACTCTACATCCTTCATGTTGTCTAAAATTCCTATTGATTTCCTCCCTTTGCTTTTAATACATAAGAATCTACACTCTCTCTTAGCCTACAATGTCTTATTACTTTCTGATATCTCCAGCATCCACTTTTCTGTCTCCTTGGTGTTTCTCCCATACATGCCATCTTCTTCCCTACCATGTCTAAAACATCTACATCCCTCTTTATCCATTGCCATTGCCACCCACATCTCAGAGGACTTCAAATCTCACTTTTTTCTTTTAGGATCACCCTGAACATTACAGCACTATACTTTTTTATATATTTTAGTAACCATTCATTTGTTTTCCTTACTTAAAGCAATTTTCATTGATTTTCTTCTTGTTGCATATGGTATTTTTTTTTAAATCATTATTTTCCATGATTCTTCACTACTCAGTCTTTTTTCATCCAAAATAATTTACAAACAAGTTGTTCTACACTTGTTTTAACTTAATGTCCCCTTACCCTGAAGTTTATTTTTGACCTATATTTAAAAGAAAAACCAAGCAAATTGAAACCAAGTTGCCAAGTCCAAACTGTAAAACTCTAGAATTTGTTGGCTCAATAAATTATCGTAATGTGTCGCTATTTGGACATCCCTTCACATGTGGTTTCAGGGAAATGATTCCCTTTCCCTACCTTAGATTATTTTTGCCATTGAATGCAAAAGGTCAGGATCTGAATGCTTTCTGTTCTAAGACCCCAGGGATGTATTCTTTTAGACAATTCACTGCTAAACTTAAAACATGAAGATTTCAGAAAATTCTTTGTGCCATTAAAGAAATGGTGGAATCATATAGACCAGCAGCTATGGTGGTTGTGCATTGGACTAGATAAATCCAGTATTATTATTCTTCCATTCAAAATTCAAATTAGCTATCATTTGTATTTTTTGTGTTTATTCATTCAGCTACTTGACAAATTTGTGTAATGAGATAATCACAATGGAAAAATAAGCCTTTTCCATGAATTAAAAATAAAAAACAGTGTATGAGTTGCAATAAATTTTGGAACAATAAATTCTGCATGGAAAAGCAACAGTGAGGCATACATTATCCTCACCAATTATTAAAATGGAGTTCAAAATGTTAGAAAAGAGCTTATTTTCTTAAGCCCTCTATATATCTGTTTGCATTATCCAATGACAAAATCTGTGCCTGTCTTCTAAACTAAATACAACAAACAACTGCCATATGCATCTGGTATTGTGTATTTTGTACTAGTAAACTATGTTCCATATTATGCTTGTATTTTGAACTTTGCTTATTAAGGTTTCTCTGAGAATGTTCTATGTCACTTAGGAGGGATGAATGTATGAAATTTTGCATAATTGCCCAAGTAGAATTATTGTTTTGTCTGATTGAAACCTGGATTAATGGAGAAAAAAATGAGCATTAACAACAGTAAACTTCATTATTCCTTGGAACATATTATACTCATAAATGATTTATAAATTCGACTCTAGCTGCAGAAAACATGTACATATCTACCTTTTCTCAGACAACTGTTGAGATAACGTTTGCACTAATGATCATCTCCTTTGTACCCTCTAATTCCTCTCTGAACTTTGTGGTCTGACCTTTATGATAAAGGTTCAAATGGTCACACTTTCCTATAGTTGTGGAAATGAGTCTCCCTTTTCAATGTCATTTGGGAAAGTGCATGACTTCCTGGAGAGGTTGATGACTGCATTCATCTCACCGAGTTTTGTGAAATTCTTTCCTGACCCTCCCTAGAAATTTACCTTAGTTGTCCCTTGAGTTTTGGCAGCATCTAGAATATAAATCAAGGTAATTGTGTACTGTTCGGCATCTCAAATTAACGCGAAATTATTAGTGAAAGTAAGTATGGAGGGACATATATATTTGCCTATATTCCCGTATGAAATATTTTAACTCTGGTCAATCGAATCTCCTCCACACCATGCAGAGGAAGAAGGATGCAGTGAATTATAAGGGTCATCCAGGATTACAAGATTACTACAGCCTGCTACACGCTTGCTTGCTCATGAAGGGAAGAATGCTCCCCCCCTACTTTTCCTCTGCATAACCAAGAATGAGTCTGCTTCAGCTAAAGGGTTGATTGTTGCTAAGTGTGGACAATAAACATAATCATTATATAACTATTACCATTTGTACTGTTTTGCAGCTTCTGTACTGTTTTTATAACCGTGTAATGTCTAAGTTTCTACATAAAACTTAAATGTGCTTTTATCCATTTAGGTACCCGTGAGACCAACAAGATTCCTGGGATTAGATGAAGATGGGAACAACATTGAGGCCAGTCACTTTGATGAGCTTGCTGGGGCCATCGATGCCACCCCATCTCTGTCCTTGCTGGCTGCTTCATCACACTTTGCACTTCACCACACTCTGCCCTCACTGTCTCACACTGTGTCATCTATTGCCCCCAGCCCGACGCTTTGGCCCACTACACCTTCTGCCACTGTGGACATCGGTGACCTCTCACCTGTGGTAAGCTCAAATCACTGATTTGGGAGAAAAATTGAAATGTATAGACCCACTGGGCCAAAAAAGATTACTATCCAGGAAAATTGATGAAATTTTTAGGCTGCTCCGAAGATCAGCTTAGCCAGCAGTGATTCGAAGGCTGTTGGAATCATTAAATTTATGAATTAAATCATTAAACAAAATTATGTATTCCTAATAATTACTGTTTTACTACATGAACCATTAATGGCGTGAGAACCTTCAACATTGTGACTGCAATGTTAAGGGATTTCACCTAAAATTGAATGTTTGGTTTATCTCTATGAATAATTTTTTAATTAACCAATGTACATTTTTATAAACCACAACAACATAATTCTTAGGTATATTTTTTTCCACTAATTATTCCATAATGATCTTGCTGAAATTATGATTATGAAAATTAAATTGGCTGTTTTTTCTCATGGTAGCTTTCAGATTCAGATAGATTTCAGACAATTTTTCATCGTTCACATCTTTGTGACATGCCTAACTCTTAATGAAATCATATATCCAATTTACAGAGTTGGGTGTTTCTTTTAATACTTTTCCATTGTAAATTATCTGTTAAAACTTTTACCAAGGCCGTGGCTGATAGTTAACATACCTGAACATATAATTTCTTGCATCATCACACCCATGCTTTTAAATTTTATTATAAATTGTAATGATAAATATTTATTTGCCCAAAGATTCACACAATATAGATATAAGGATCATCAGGATGTTACAATAGTATAGAGCAAAAATACAATAATACCCTAGGTAATGAAACTGATAATGATTAATTTGATAGATATTTCTGAATTGAAAGACAATGGAATAATGAAAATGATTTCACCTTCCACTTAAATATTGAGTCACTCACGGGAGCTCCTTGAGGAGTTTATTATAGAACCCCAGACTTTCATTTCAAGTATTTCATATTGCAATCAGTTTTCCTGGTATGGACAGAAGGAATATGAAGATCACCCTGTTGCCTAGTATCATAATTATGGGTGAATGAATTTTGAAAAAATCATGACGATTAGATTTAACATAGAGTAAGGTAGTAAGAACACATAAAAATGGGACAACTAATATATGTACTGTGATGCTTGAACAGTGAATGACAGGGACTTGGATAGTTTTCATGAGGTATTATGTCTCTTTTATTAAATTAAAAAATATGTACAATCATAGGTTAAGAATCCCAAGGCGGAATGCTATACAGCAGCTGAGTGCAAAATTTCCCATAACACAATAGTAGGAGAACTAATGAAAGGGTAAATCAGATAGATCTGATAAGGAAACAATTGGAGTTTAGTTTAGCGTCTAATAAGTTGGTGTGAGCTAATATGTCAATATGTAAGTTTCAACTGTAACAACAAGAATTTTTCAATGATCTATTGGGGTATGCTACCTTATAAAGATCGACATTACAATACTTTTCTTATTGATATTGGTAAAGTAAACCATTTGTGACTCATTAAAATTGAATAGTTTCTGCTACACCATTTGATAACTTCTTAGAGACAGCATTTGTAGAATGTTGTAATCTATCTAAATAAGTTGACACGATAATGAAAATTGTTTCCTCTTTTTTGCTTTGCAACATCATCAAATATCATCAAACATCTGAAACAAAATTCTCTTTTGCTTGTTCATAAGGAAAAAATCTAACAACTCTTTGCCAGTATTGTAATGAAAACTGCTATAAAGAGTAGAATAGAATTTATCTACACATTGGGTATCTAAAATATTCCTTCATAAGTAAATTGTATACTCTCACTCAATGGCAGCCATTGATTACTGTGAGAAAAAAGTAAATTCAGAGAATAATTTTTGCTGAATGTTTGGCGTAATTGTAGTTTTAAATGTCTGTTCCTTCAGGTATGTAATTATGTCATTACTTTTCCACTTTTAGGTAACAGAGCCGCTTTTACCAACAACTTCAAAGGATTCGGTGGATGATATTAGCTCAAGTACATCATCAGCAATCACTGAGGATTCTGTCTCATCTGAAAATTCATATGAGACACCCAGAGCCACCTCTCCATCAAGACCTGGCAGTGGAGAGGAAGAAATTTTGATTGAAACCAAAAACTTCCCTCCCAAAATACATCATCGACTGCGGAAGATTGCTGTCACTGCAGGAAATCCACTTAGGTAAGTGGAAAGTTATACTGTCCAGATTAAAATAAAGAAAGGTTAATTCAAAAGATTCAAGGAATAGAAAAAAATTCAATGTATTTTTTCACCTCTTTGGGAAGCTCGAATTTCTCTTTTTTCCTTTCCCACTCAAAGAGTTGTCTCTGATAAATTTTAAAAGGGGAGTGGTTTGGCATGTAATAATAATAATGAGTTTAAGCACTTGAGTTTCTTCTAACAATTTAGGAGTTTATAAAAAAATTATTAGCAGTAACAGAAAGATACCAAAAGCAAGTCCTAATGCTATGTAATATGTCGATAAGGGCCTATGATGTATGGAAAGTGATTACACTAGCACATTAAGGATACTACTTAAATTGATGGAGCTTATTAATTTTTAGGTATGTCATACCAGATGACATCTTTACTGATTTTGAGGATGGAAGTACAAGGAACCTGAAATTGAACTTTAAAACAGCTGATGAAAAGGCAGTATCACCATCTTCATGGGTTCAGTTCAACCCCGACACCCAGGAAGTGTATGCTCTGTAAGTAATCTCACATATACATAAAATAGTTCTTTGTTCTTATCTTGCTGTTTGACAGACATATAATACTGAAGTAATTAATTCATTTCCCATGAATGCAGCTTTTTTCATATGCTGCATCAGGGTACCTCAAATATGATATCATTCCCAATGAAATTAAATGATAGGTATTAATTCTTATCGTAATTAGTAGTAGTATAACTCACTCTCTGAATCTTATTAGTTGACAATGGCTTGGAATTTTAATATCTTAAAAGTGCAACATGATAAGTGCTACTGCAGGCTTATAAATAGGTTTTTACATTCAATTCCATTTTTTTAACATTTTGGAATACAGATATAAATATGTATTTTGAAGAATTTTCTTAGTATGATTCATAATTTTTAGTTCTTGTGAACTTTTATTAGCCCTCAATGATGGTGTGAACACAACTACTTGTTAATCTGTTCACTTGTTTTTTTACTCAAGGAACAGCCTTAAACATAGCCTTCTGTGGCCTCATATAACATTGTCTATTTATCATACTTCTAAAAGTGATTTCTCTCTCTCCTCAGAATACATGCTTTCTGTGCACCTTTTGTTTGTGCCTCTAGACTCCTATGTTTTCTTCTTTCCCACTAGCCATTAGTGATTATCCATTATCATTTAACATTATTTTAGTATTGGATAGTAGCAATATTATGAAATATTGTCTTAGATCCAATATATTTGACTAAAAATACATGATTCAGTTCTGCATATTCACACCATACAATATGTTTTTCATAGTTTTTTATATCCCTCAGTTGGTTTTATCTTTATTTACATATTACTTTGGATTTATATTTCATTTATTAACTCAAATCAATTTCATTCTTCTGTATTGTGCATGCCTGGTATTGACATACCCTTTGCCGCACAGCAATGAGGTGACTTGCAGGTTATTTTGTAGATGTAGTCCATCTCCTTCATGGTGAGAGTTGCTATCAGTATGTTTGCATTGGCTGATGAGAGAGAGATTGTTGGTTACATAAATATTTTCCTATTTCTTGCAAAAATGTTGTAGCCACTAAGAAAATATAACATTATATATTTAATTAATACCAAGGTGTTTTTAAAATATTATTAAATTAAATTTAATTTAAATAGGATGTAATATTGTAAATAGTTTCCATATCAAATTACTGATTTGCAATTTTTTATTTCCGTCAAACTATGGTCAATATGTATGAATTTATAATCTTCCCAACCCTAAAATGTATTTAACATTTAAATAAATAGTTATACCATTTAATAGTATTAAGGAATTCAAATAATAAGTCTTGTAAATGTAAATAAAAATGGCATTGGTAGTATTATACTGCCTACATGCATGGGACAAGCTGTTAGATATTTTTTCATGCTCACCTGACAGATAGTTCATTGAATATATTAAAATTTGGCATCATTTTAGCAGAAAAAGTAGTGCAATCAGTAATCCTAACTATTGAACATTATTTTATAGACCACTAGAAGAGCATGTGTCAAAGTGGGATTTTATAATACAGGCTGTTGACAGAGAGGGCGAATCTGTGTCAGATACTTTGGAAGTTTCTGTTCAACATCATAAGGTACAGTAACACTCAATATTTAAGATTTAATATTTTAATGATAGTAATTTATGCATATAATTTATAATGTACTTATCTTATTAATATTCTACAATGATCTTGTACACATGATTATTTTGTTAAATAATTTTAGTATTGGAATAAATTGTTCCTATGTACAGAAAAAAGACAGTTTTCAATTCATCATCCTTTACATGATACATATTGTCTTTCAGAAAAAATCATAACCAGTCCCTGTAATTATTTAATACACAGGTTTCACTGTAACAAAAAATAAATTTTGTTAATGCAATATTCTATTATGCTTCAAGAAAATATTCCCAATTCCATCCCCAATTGCAGAGTCAAATTTGGTGGGGTGGCTACATATAATAGACTGCCTCTTTAATTTTGTGTATACATTAAAATTAGTGTAACAATGTGATAGGGTGGAATATTATTCTTATACCATTTGAATAATCCTGAATAAAGCGTATTGTTAAGGGATTTAACGAAACGATGCATCTTTTTCATTTCAGGGGAGGAGGGCATTCCATCATGAATTTTCTCTTGTTCTGCAATTAGAGAAGAAGTTTGATTTTCCTTCTGATGTGGACTGGCAGTTAAGGGTGTTGGATGGATTGAGGCGTTTGTTTGGTGATGACTCAATCGTGGTGACAACTGTTGGACACCAGCCACCACCTGGACAGACACCATCATATGCTGACACCTTGGTATTCTCATGGACAAATGACACTCTACCAAGAACAGATTGTCCCAAAAATGATATTGATAAGCTTTATAAGGTAAGCCTTTAGTTAAAACTGGAGAATGGTCATCTTCAGTCAACAAAAATGAGAAGATGAGATTTTTTATTGTAAAATTCTTGGATTTTCAATTTTTGCTTTTACCCATATCTAATAAGTAAGATCATGGTTCTTCCATATGCAAATGAGGATTTCTATTTCAAAATATTTATAATTTTTTTTAAAAAACTCATAGGAGTTTATCCGCATATAACTATGTACTCTTGAGGAAGGATATGCATTCCTGTGATTAAATGGCTGCTTGTCTACACTTACAGAATGGATATTAACTTTTATTTTCCACATTTAGTGATTATATTTTGTTGAATCAGGGGTATTGGCACAAGATAAATTGATGTTAAGTTAAATTTGTTTTATAATACATTTATGTTTATTCAGTGGGGTTTGCTTTTGGATCTATAATAAGATTGTGGTATAGTAGTTACAATATTTTGATTAAAAATTAATTGGTGTGAAATCTACTATCCCTTTTGGTTTTTTTTCTTTCTAGATCCTGGCATTGAATGATGCTGGAGAGCCTTCATCTGCGTTGAGGGATGTACTCTCACCAGAATTCAAAGTCAAGAGGGTTTCCTACAAAGGAAATGGTCAGTGCGAAGGAATTGGTGCAGGAGAGGAGGCAACTCCTCCAATCAGCAAGCAGGTTCCCAAGGGGCCTGGTGATCGGGGAAAAGAGGATCCAAAGGTGCCCCCAATATTGCCCCCAATGGTACCAAATACACCACCTTCCCTTAGGAACCAAGTGGATCACATAAATGCCACTGTTGGAAGATTGCTAGTCTTCAAGGTGCCTGAGGTAAGCTGTGCCTTTCATGTCTCCCAATTGTATGAATAGTTTCACCTTAGATTAATAAAATCTAGACCTGCTGACAAGGTATCCCAAAATGGTATTTTTATGATTTGTTTTTCTGCCTAAAACTGTTATTGACTATACAAATATTATGTCTCTGGATCTATACAACAAATGAATGAATGTCTAACCATGTAATGCACTTTGGAAATCAACATTCATGTTTAAATTCAGTTCAGTAGAAACCACTAATTAAGATATACATATTGGAAAAGATGGAGGGTTATCATCTTAGTGTTTACGTCATTATCCTAAGAATATTTCGTAACATAATTCTTCTGAGGCATAAGTTAGTTTGCCATAAGTATTTAATACATTCTACACAAACTCACAGTGTTTAATAGAATTTTTTTAAATATCCAAATGCCTTCAGCTAGACTGTATGTATGAGTATTATAATACATAATATAATTCAGTTCTTGTATCACTATGTGGAGAATTTAAATATTATAGCCTTTTCAGTGAAGCTTATTCAATGATTTGTTGTAGATATAATTAAAATTATTGTGCCATCAATTCATTTGCTCTTTCTTTTACAGGATACCTTCTACGATGAAGAAGAAGGCAGCACTAGAAACCTTGAATTATCTCTTCTTACTATGGATCGCACACCAATTCCCCAGGATCACTGGCTCCAATTTGACCAAAGGAATCAAGAATTCTACGGAATTCCTTTCACACAAGACAAAGGATTAAAGGAGTACCAATTGGTAATAATATAAATAGGTCAACTGCTTTTAGGGTGGTTGTATAATGAGAATAAATCATTTGTGCATACTATAAACATAGTCCAAAATTATTAAATATTTCCACCGTGTAATCTGGAAATCATCCTTGGGCCTGAGACATCACAGTTAGCTCTCCAACAACTTCTTAATTAAACTGGTACAATACCATTCATTTCCAAAGTAACAGAATTATAGAACATTACTGACTGGTTCTCATTTGTGCATTCTAGATAACTCTTGCCATGTGTTAGTAGTTGAAATGTAGTTTACAGGCTATTGCAGCATGTTACTGGGAGATTCCAGATGTTTCATGAATCTTTCCTTTTCAGTTTTTTAAGGAAATTGATCCCCTTGAAAATTTGCAAGTAGTGGCCAACTCCACCTGAAGTACATGTTACATACACCCATAAACCATGTTTCAACTACTTACCCTGGTCCATTGAGTTTGCTTTACATTTGTTGAAGAGCAGTGCGATTGTCAATCAAAATCGACTATCAAGGGCTGCCAAGTCGATGTATCTTTTTTGTCATTTTGCATTATGTTGTGCCATTTCTGATAACCAAAGTTTATTCATTTCAGGTTTGCAAAGACAGTGGCGGACTCACTGCACATGATGGCCTTGTAGTAGCTGTTCATGACATTCCTGCAATCACCGCAAGCACAAGGCGAAGGCCACTGCTTCCCAACCAACAGCTACCCACTGCTCATTCATTCCACAGCATTGAATTTGTTGCAACACTGGCAGAGGAGCATGAAAAATTTGACTCTAGCCCATCATTGAAGCGGAAATTTGTGGAACGCCTTGCTCACCTATTTGGTGATCGTGATACTTCCTCAATCCTGCTGTATACAATCACGGCAGGAGAGGACGATGGGGTGGTTGAAGATGGGGAGCGTGGAACCACTCTCATTTCATGGTTCAACACTTCTTTGGCAGTGGACAGGTGTCCCAATAAGGATGTGTCTCGACTCAGGAACATTTTAGGTGAGGCATTGTTCTGTTTCCTGTTTGTTAAAAACCTTCCTTTCACTCATATATGAGGATACATCATAGCCATAATGTCATTTTACTTACAGTACAGCATAATAGTTGCATAAGTTAGATTTTTAATAAATGATAAAATTTCCACGTTTTCTACATGACAGTTTGACCAGTCGTTCAAATTGGGCTATCTGGAACATACAGTGAATTCATTCATCATGTTATGCAATTTTGTTAGTAATTCATGTTGTAACTTGTTGTCAAAAAGTCAACTTGAAATTTAGTTCTACACTCTCTATCGAGATATATGTGTATGACTGTAGAAAACATGCCAGTAAAGCAGCAATGAAAAATATGGTGTTGAATGTACAAAAATGTTACATTAAGTTTCGATGTTAAATAAGTTGAAATGGCATTTAGAGTAGGTATCTTGATAATATGTACATGGGATAAGTTAAATATTGTGTCTATGTTACATTAAGAGTTAATATGTAACTTTTAAAAACTATTAATGTCCAAATAAACTCAACTCCCGTGGTTACTTGAAAAAGATTTTACCATGCATTTCACATGAATATTTTTGTGAGCATGAACAGATTTTCTTGAGTTCATGTTTTAGTGTGGACTGTCATCCACCATGGGAAACCAAAGACATGATTATTTCATTACATGATTGAATGTTGCCTAGACAGAATATAATTGAATAACATCAGTGGACTAACTAACAAGAGTGAACATTTTATGACACTAATAATATAAATTCACCACATAAAAAACATTCCAGCATGTAGTAATTTAATGGATGGTGGTAATTTCCAATACTTATTTATTACCTTGTCTTTTGATGTCCACATCGGCTGTATTTGTTAACCTGGAGAAAATCATCTTGTTTTCACTTCAGTTGCCGAGAATGGCAGCCCTGGTTTTAAGGAGGTTTCCCTAAGCCAACACGTGCAGACAACCTTTGGCTACGAGCTGCCCATACGCAGCATCGATATCATCCCAATCAACACTTGCCTCGGGGAGCTCTCGGTCATTCACTTTCCCGAATCGCCCCCGAGCATTGTGGATGTGAACGAGGAGGAGGGTCAGGACAACGGACCCTCGAGTACCACATCCTCCTCCTCCGACGAGTATCTGATCACATTCATCGTCCCAGCTGTCGTCATCGCCGCGATGCTGCTCCTCGCCGGGTTCATAGCCTGCGTCCTGTACAGACGAAGAAGGCGAGGCAAGCTGAGCGTGGCAGAGAAGAGGGCCGGTGGGATTGGTGGAGGTCCGCTGCTTGCCGGTGCAAACCGTGGCATACCCGTCATCTTCCAGGATGAACTGGAGGAGAGGCCACCGGATCCGGCCAAGTCCCCAGTGATCATGAAAGACGAGAAGCCACCGCTCCCCCTTCCTCCTCCCGAGTACCAAATGGCCCCGAATGGTGGGGGAAGCACAAGAGGAGGTGTGGGTCCACAGGGTGGTGGTGGGATGATGCCGGAGCCGCACACTGGCACACCACTGCTTTCGCAGGGGCAGCGGCACCATGGTGGTGGTGGTGGTGGGATAGGCGGGGGGGTGGGTGGGGGT
>WURS02429146.1:0-15997 GCA_011762765.2 Rhinocypha anisoptera | reverse complement strand
AGATTTGAAGAGGGATTATAGGTAGGTGTAATTGCTCATCAAAAACCTACCTTAATCGGTAGATTACCCTTCATCATTAAAATTTAACTGCAGAAGGCTATTTCTAATTGGAAATGGTCCTTGGAATAGCAGAATTATAAGTCTTCTAGGAAAAATGACAATAAAAAAACTAAAATGACAATTCAATCAAGGTCATTTCATATCTCTTACTTGGTGAGTCAACTTTTACTAATAAATTATTTTTTAGTGATTTAGATGACAAGTATACCTCATGATGACATATGTTCTCATTTCATAATTGTTTAAATAGGGGGCTAGTATGATACGTCGTAATCCAACTAGAATTGTATTGAAGCTGGAAGATCTCCAGGATTATGAGGTGATGAGAAGAGAACAGGAGTGTAAAAAGCAGGCAATTGCACCCCAGACTTTGCAGACCATGAAAACCAAACAAGAAATAATACATGAGCGGATTGGATATGTACCTCAGCAGAGACAGTCATAAGTAACTTATATGTAATAATAATAAATTATAAAAAAATAAATTCTAATCTGTGGTTCTCAAATATGTGATTTTCAGCATTTGTCTTATTATGAATTCATTAGTCATTCATCGGAGCACCAACTTCGTTAATGGTTGAAACTAAATGAAAAGAATTAATGTTGTATGTTTGCCCTCTTTGTATTGCATTCTATACTTCAATTATAATAAACTTGGTTTTTGAGATATACTTTTGCTAACTTGACTGTTTCCCTCAATCCTTTTTCTTGCTCAAAATCTGATGCAGGAACCCAAGTTGAATGTTTTCTCCTTTGAAACTTTTTCCCATATTATTTTTTTGAAGCTTACAGATTTCCTCTCTTAATTTAAGCTGTAATCTCCTTAGTTAGCATTGGTAAGATAAGGATGCTTCTAGAATGTGAGTAACAACAAGTGATTACTTGATAATTATTTTTAATGGCACTTCAGCAAGAACACTGACCACTGACAAAAGATTACTCTACATGTACCAGAATAAAACTTATAGTTTTGATATATTGAAAAGGTATATGTTCATTGTTGCATGACTCGAAGGCAGTTTATTAATTTTTCTCAGAAAGTGTTTCTTTGAGCAGATACATGTGATTAAAATTATAAAATAACCATTAAAACATTCTTATTGTAAAAATCTACACACATGAGACTTAATTTTTTTATTAGAACATTTGTAAGTAGTTTCACATATTTTTTCTCATTTAGGTTTTGCTTAGATTTTTCATGACATCATCTTAATACCTTTCACTTACATTTTCTTGCCTTTTCATATAATCCTGAAATAAAAAAGTAATTTTGCAAAATGTTGTTTATATAAAACAATTATTTTGACAATATTAAATTTTATTATGAATAGCCTCTACCTTACCAAGAGTTGGGGGCTCAAATGGCTGGTGCTGGTTGCACCATTATTCATTTCACATTCTTCACAAAAGCACATAAAGATGCTATCGATTGCCATCTATATTAAGAGGAAAAATAACATTTAATCACTTTACATACTCAAAAAAATGGAAAATAATAGAATGTCTTGAAATTTTTATCTCAAGGTATTTTTAATATTAGTTTATATGTATTGTGAATAATATTATGCATTCATGTATTAGTATGTGTGTTTTTAACATTTTGTGAATACTTCTATATTTATATACAAAAAAAAACAAACGTTAAGAAAGCCTTATGTATGCAGTCATGGAAAAATGTCACTTATAGGCAGGAGATATCATGAAGTTTGTAGAACAATACTGGAAATCGACTTCAAGCTTTATTCATCCCCAGTGCTATCGTATTTGATTATTTCCAAATATTAGCCTTAAAATATTAGAATGTGGGAGAATTTCTCTCAAAGCAATATTCTTACCTCATACACAGAAACAAAGCTGTGTGCTATAGCATATGAAAATATACCAGATAGAAGAAGAAGCACCCATGCATGCTGCACTCCGTCTTTTGCCTGTAAAACATAAAATAAGAAATGTCACAACTTGGAAATGAAGATTTGGAATTGACTTCATATGATAATGTCATTCAAAAGAATATTATTCTCAAATGATTCATAATGAAATTTTAACTTCTTTTTAGAATTGTCTTGGGATGAGCATATTCCCAGACAGCTATTTCCCAGATAGATGTGGAGTGATGGAGTGGACAATATGAAAGGTTTACTTACTACAAATGAGAAATATGCTATGGGAAAAATACAGTAATTTACTACACGTTTATATGCTATTCTACTGATATAGACTCTTAAGACAATATTACACAAACACAAATAAGGCACCTCTTATTTAAGAATATATCCTAATGATAAATATTCATAATATTTGTTTCCCATTTAAATGTTTCAGGTTGACTTCTTGCATAGTCTGTACGATTTTGATTTATTGAAACAAATCAAAAGGTACAAGCCAGATTATATTTTCAGCAGAGCTCAACTGTTAGACAAAATCATTGAATGGGTGGTAAAATACTATATCTCATGATCCTTTTTCAGAGTATGAATTATGCAAGAACTACCTCTTTACTTTGAGTAGTGTTCTTATATTTGTCTGAAATTTCAGTGACACCTTATTTATAATTCTATGGTTAAGTGCTCATTTTGATGTTCCTCGTCCCACAGATTGTAAAATTTTGCTAATTGCATTAAAAATTTCTTCTTCTCTTGTCGTATTTGACTTGATCAAACCTTAGTATTCTATTTACATTGTGGAATGTTGACTTCTAAGATCAAGGGCTACAGGGGGTTATGTTCATATATAATTGGGACTTTCAAGAGCACTCCATTTCATGAAAAAACTAATCTGATTTTTATATGCATGAGGGTTGGTCAATAAAGTGTGGTCATACATTAATTGCATAATTTATTATAGAAAAAATCAATTTCCTATATTGTTAGCCTAATTTGGAAATTTATTGATCAGAATGCAATATTGTATAGTGGCAGATATTACAAGTAGTAACATATTTAGTTTGTGCACAGCAAGTGTAGCAACACCCAGAATTGAAATTTTGTATGAAAATTGTCAACCAAGACATATGCACTGAATTGTTACAGAATGCTTATGATAAGTCTCTTTACCCTAAATACACCTTGAAAATGAATAGAGGAAATAAAACTTTGTCATTTTTACAGTTTATCCTGTGAATCCGAAAAAGTTTTATTTCGGCTATTCATAATGTGGTTTCACCAAGGTGAGCTGAAATCAATCGAATTAGTCCCTTTAAAATACCAGCACCAGTCACTTCTCTTATGGAAGTAAATATCAACACCATTGCTGCCAATGTATTTTTCATGAAAGTGGTGGTGGGCAAACTGGACAGATTTCAGCTAGTAATGGCTGCTACTGACCTAGAGTCAAGTCAGAGGAACCTGTACTCTATATTGCTACATACTATGCTAACAATATAGCAAAATAAATTTCTGCAAATAAACATGTATGTAATCTCTTTATTGAAGTAGGGTTAATAGTCACCTGGCATATGCTAACCCTTTTAGTGCCATGGCAGCGTTCGTTCAGTGGCTGTTTAGCCCGATTTTTTTTGTTTGATAAATAATTTTTTATTTAACTGTTTAGGAGATAAAAAATATAAATAAAATATTTTACTTGCCCTAAAAGTGTATGGAGTGTAAATGAAAAAATGATGTCGACAAATTTATATTAATATATATTGTATATATTTAAATGTGTAAATCGAATTCCAAAAAAAATGCTCTGGCATTTCTTGCATAGTATATGTACCAGGTGATAGGGGCTGGCACTAAAAGGGTTAATGTGCTACAAAAGTTCATTTGTGAATTAATAGTCTTGTTAAAAGACTTTAGTGGGTCTTACCTGGATAAATAAAATGCCAAAGAAAAGGGTTCCTATAACCACAATTATCTTGGCTAAAAACAGCACCCAGTCTCCAACTGAATTAATTGCCAATAATCTAAGGGCATTAGCTCCAAGAATATCAACTGCATGCTTTCCTCCTTCACAAAATGTGCAGCCACGAATTGCTGAAAAAGTTTAAAATATTTTAGTACTTTGTTGTCTCAAGAGTTTTTATTCATGAAAATCAAGTTATGCTAACCTAATAGGTGAATTGTTAGGTTTTTCTAGGTTTGTGACAAATGTCTAATCTTATCTCTTTGTCATAATTATTTTATGTTTATCAAAAATACATGTCCTGCAAAGACAGTTTTAATAGAATTGTTACACAAGCTATATTGATTAACCATGAAAAGATGTGATGAGTATTTAAACAAATATTCTGTAATTAGAAAGATTTGTTTTAGGATGGAAGAACAATAGATGGTTGTTTTGTGTGAGGGACTATGGTGGTACAAAATAATAACCATAAATACCTATTTGTATGTAAGCATTTCTCGAAAGAAACAGGACAATTTTTTGAATGCAACAGCCTAAAGAGCAGCAACACAATTGAAACTCTGTCATCCTTGTACATTTAGTTGAAAAACACCCTTCCTCATTTCTTCCTTCATCCAGGCCACATTTTTTCTTCCAATATCTTAACAGCCAGGCCATTACTCGAGCTAGCATTACTATTGCCACTAATAATGAGCCAAGAGCTACTGAGCCTAAATGATAACGTATAAGTCTTCCAATACTTTCTTGAATTGGTGAATGGAGATTATCCTTATTCCTGTGAAAGATTAATTCATATTCAGATGTATTTGCGGTATAAGTTTAGATTAGCTATCATAAAGCTATTCTGACTGAGCTATTGGATTGACTTGCTGTAATCCTCTAATCGGTTTATAAGTAATAATGCCCCTTTTACTATCATCAACTGGCTTATCATGCTAGTGATAATCATTAAAGTTATATGTTAGCATAGAATTTGGGTGTTGTCATACTTACACGTTGAAGAACCAAGTTGTAATAGCTCCTGCAATAATCATATTTTGACAGCCAAACATGAACTGAGATATCCAAAAGAATCCCATGAGGTTGTACCATCGAGTAAACTAAAATGCAATTGGATATTCATTTCAGTAATTTTGACATTTTTAGAAGCCATGTTAAAATATAACTTTATTCTTTAAAAGGGTGAAATGTCTGTGCTTTGTATTTTGAAGAAAATTACTATATAAAATTATGAGAATGTAAGCAGCAGTAATCCAAGGCTTGGGGCACCTCTGTAAAGTGACTTTAAAAGTAATGCAGGTATTTGCATCCACATATGCTTGAGACTCAAACTTTCTAATTTTGAAAATTTACTTTATATTTAGTTTAATTAATTTTAAAAGCGAAGACCAAAATATTCCTTTAAGGTCAATTTTTCAAGTTAATTAATTGACATAGGTAAGCAAACCTTATAAGTAAATATTTCTGTAGTGCTGAAAAAGTTAAATGGTAATCCATATATTGGAAATTTTCAGGTATAGCTGAAAAATGAGGAATTAACATATGAGTATGACAAACTGTAGTTTATCATATGTTAATTCCTCAGGTGATTGGTCCATCTTAACACTTTTTTGCCATTTTCTTGTATAATTGGGCTCTTGACGTGTGACTTAATAATCTGAGATATAAAAGGGGTATACAACTTAAGAAATAAAAAAATGAAAGCTCATGCACTGATACTGAGAGGAGAGGAGTGGAGAACATTGGGAGAAGTGGGGTTATTGGAGATTTCACCTCCTCTGGCAGTGCAGATGATACAGGAACACTAGGATTCTGGTTGATGCTGAGGTAAGCAACAGGATTTGGTTTTACATAGTTATTTTCTGTTGCTCCTTACGAAACTGGAATTTGCATACCTTAATGCCCTTTGGCCAAATACCATGATTCTTCAAAATTTGGGTAACTAAAACATCAACACCAACCTTGAAGGCACAGTTTCGTTTGAGGGGAATGCATTAAAAGTGGTAGTATCCTGTGTCGCCAATTAGTTTACCTTTATGAAATAGGCTGCTTCAGGGCAGTGATTTTCATATTTCAATACACCTGACAATATATGTATGGAAATCAGCAGAGAAATTTACAAGAAATTATAGTTTACTGTTATTATGATTCTTAATTTACATTTGGGAAAGGACTATGTGTGAATTACGAAATTGAGTATCCAGTGTTGTATAACCAGAGTTTTGTTGAAATTTGATAAGATTGAAATAATATTCTTTAAGTTGCCAATGATATTTATATCAATTTTGAGATTACTGCTTAGAGAACTAGGAAACATCTTTCACAATGAAGAGGATAGCATCCAGAAATGATATATATATGCATGTTATTCATGACAAATGGGAGAATGCAGTAGCTGAGAATACTGGATGACTAGAAGCCACTTAACACAATCTATTTACTAGTTGGTTTAAGGCATATGATCTATGTTAAATGTTTCTAATTTGCAAAAGATGACAATATAAAATATTTTAAATTGAAAATGTTGAGTGAGAAGCTAAATTAATACCATATGTGTAGTCAGTTTCATATACTGTTGTAAAGAGAGAGCTACTGAAATATGTGGAAATTCCAAACTGATTCAATTCAGATTAGAAATCACATTTTGCAGTTAATTGGTATATGATAGTAGTAAGATAGGAATGATATCATTACCTTCATTGTGCTGTCCTTAAGATAGCGATAACTTGAGTTGCTAACTTTTGTAAGAAAACCAGCACTTTCCACCCAAAGGGTTAAGTACAACCAAAGTGATACTGCAATGGCGAGGCATATATATGTCTGAAAATATGTTAAATAACAAGAAGTTTTAGCTGACATCACCAAACCAGTATTATGAAATATTATCGCTCCCCGAAACTTAATAGATAGGGTAGAGAAATCCAAATATTGTCTAACCCTTCTTTTTAAAGTGTCTTATTAATGGTATTTAATTGATCAATTTATTTTTAAAACCAACTCCATTAGATTAGGTCCTATTTCACTTGGATGATTGGGAATGAACCATGGAAATCATGCAAATGTTTAGAACATTGGAATTGTAACTTGACTTTTTCATCCAAAAAAATTCTTTTCCACTTGAGACAAAAAATGAACAAAAAGTAATATGCAAGGTAACGGAACCAACTTATTTTTAAATAGTGTCAATTGTACACTGCTATAGCAATCATCGCATGTCCCCTTTGTTGAATTTTAAAGATGTTATCCTATTGGGTAGATGTGTACCCGAATATCATACACAAAAGAAGGGCAAAAGTCCCACAATTTTGGAAAGATTATCGCCACTTCTATTTTCATTTCTTACGAATTAGGGCTATAAGGTATTATAAAACTTAACATAATTTTTTTTAGCACTCAAAAGAGTCTTTAATCTAATGTTTTTGAAGAATTGTTTGAGTATTAGATTAAGCACTCAACCATACCATTATTTCTATTCCATCAAGCATACCGTTATTTATAGCATACCATAAGCCATTGTTTCTAAAGGTACTTACAACAAATGGCTGAACCAAGAGAAGAGGCATAGTATGTATTGCTGCCCCAGCCTCTTTGAACATAATGACAACAAGTTCAATTCTTCTTCTCATGACAATCAGTACAATGAAAATGAGTAACTGTAAAGAAATTGTTTTAAAACTATATTTAATTATCTGAAATTGCTAGTGATATAATGAATGCTATAATACAGTAAAAATATATACCATAACTTGAATAAATTGATGACAAGTGTACAACATTATACTTATATAATATGTTTATAGTTTCTTGCAACAGGATGTTGCTCTGAAATGAGTACATTTTGCCCACTTACTGTAATAATAGTTGATGTGATAGCATAAGCTAAGTAACTTGAATCAATTCTTTGATCCACATTTCCTGCTGGAATGTATGTTTCGAAAGTTCCATTTTCAGCTTTTACTTGCTGTTTTCTATTCTTGTTCCATAAAATCCTATAAAATAGTTTTTAATAGAATTATCTTGGATTATTATAAGTATTTCATATTTTGATCTCAAAATGGATGACTCAAATTATTAACAATGCTCACTTTCAATTTTTTCCTCAAAGCTCAAGAATTGGAAATCCCTAGCTCAATGCTTTCATAGTGAGTATTTTAAAACTACATAATTGAACAGTGTGAAAAATCAATTGGTTCTTATGGTGTTTGAATACAGTTATCCAATTCTTTTAAAATGTAGGTCCAGTTAATTGTTAATTCTGTTTGTGAGCCAAAACATCATAGCAGACAAAATGTAGCAGCCATAAATAGATGCTGGAAGACTAGTGGTACAGCATCTACAACTGAAAAAACACCTTAATACAGTAATGCCTAGTTTTGAGACATGATTGCTTGAGTGTGTATGACTATCTCTGTTAAAGACAGGTTAGCTTAGAAGTTGGGGGTGCTGAGCTTGCTTGCAGGAGCTCACTGTGTGCATTTCTGACTTGATGGCTACACAAAATAGAAGTGATGAGATAAGCTAAGCATGAAGCAGTAGTCTGAAAGCTTTTAACTTCCATGAACCCCCATTCTTATGCCCACCTAGACCTTTTCTAATCCAGTTAAATAGAAAAAATGCTCGTCATTATTCACTCAATATGCTAAGCAGAATGTCTAAAATTATGCAGCTTTTGGTCATTAGAGTACAGAATTACATTTTTTCCCTTCCCTAGAGGAAGTGGATGTGAAAAATTACTACACAGCCTGTGTAGCCAGCTACACAGTGTGTTTGGCTGGTTAAAGAGATGGGTGCACAAGCTGGGTAGCCAATTCCTCTCGGGTTTCCCTCCCAGAAAGACCTCTTTCATGCCTTCATTCTCACTGTGAAGTTCTCATGCCAGCTTCCCTTTCTTCATGATGCAAAAATTCACATTCCATCTTTTAATTCAATGAATTCCAGTTATGCTCACCAAAGAGTTATGGTTATAGCCAGTGATGATACTGCCACTGCTATCGTGACTAGATAAACAACTATGCCTGCAGCAAAGCGGAGTAAAAGTAATATCACACCTGACAGACCTGGAATTAGGAGTTAAAGATTAATCATTTTCATTCCATTAACCAATATCATAAAATTATTAAATAATAACTAAGGAGTGAATATGAACTAATTCTCAGGAATCAATTTGGTTAATTATGAGTTTAAAAGTCAAGAAAAGATGGAATTATGTAAAAAACAATGTTTAATTTTATAGATACTACAATACTACAGTTGAAAGTTTTATTATAATAACTACTATTCAGTTATGACATCCTGATAAATACATAGTCGAGAAGACATTACTTTTATTTAGATATGTAGGCAATCAGTTACATTTATTGACTTTTCAAGACTTTTTGATTATTTGAATAATATCTTTGTTGACTATAGTGTCTTCCTGTTAATGTTTGTTAATACTATATGTATTTCACATAAAATAATGCTTTGACTTAAAATTCTAAATGGCATCTGTTAAATGTACCTTTCCATGAAGTAAGCCATTTCAAATTTGTCAATAAAACTAGGGTTATTTTTTAAATTGATACCTTTGTTTTACTCTATATTTAATGAACCATTTATGAAATTTCTTTATCTAATTATTTCAACTGAGAGTTAATGGAAGAGACACATCATTGTAATGGGATAGAGATTGAAAATGGGTATAAATGTGGGAAAGACAAGAGATGTATTGCCATGCCTGTACAATAAGTTTGATCAACTAATATCAATTGGAATAATAATTTAGAACAAACGTTTTTGTCAAAAAATGATTCTTCGTCCTCTGAGTATCTTCCAAATGCAGAAAAGTACTATCCGCTTTCATAAATATCTAATTTTTTTTCTGGATCATCAGGTTATCCAGATGTCCAATGATTTCACTCTTAGAATAATTGGATACTTCATACTTGTATGGATTTGTGAATGCTTTGTATGGAATATAGAATAGTATGGTTCATAATAATATGGATGTGAAGGCTTTTGGAATATGGGTATGGAGAGAGATGGAAGAAAGAGGTGGAGGAGACAAATGAAGAATCAAACAAAATGTAACTGTTTGACCATCCTTTCTATATATTGACCATTTATTTGTCAGGCTTAACACCTTGAAAATTGGCTGTATTTTTTCATATAATACTTCTGTAAATCAAATATTAGCAAATAAAATGTATTTTTAATTAAAGAATTATTTCTTGCAAATCTCAATTTATTAATATATTCAATAATTGAAATTTGAACAATGATAATTAATTATGAATACCAACCCAAAGCAATCAGACATAAGTAGAGGAGTTCTTTCCAACAGAGGTCAATGTCTTCCGATACTTCCTGTAGAAATATTTTGTTTAATCAGATATATGCTCCATCAAAATAGTAACCTGATGATAAAATAGTCAGCAAATATTATGACCATCAAAAACCTTACCTGAAAGAAGTCTGCAATACCAGTTCTAGAGAAAAATGTATCTATTTGCTCTAAACTCTTCTTTGGGATACACCGGTTCAAGAAGTGCTCACTAGAATTAAAAATACATTTAAAAAAATGGAAGTATTATAAGCTAAAATAGTGAAACATTTTTTCTTACTTTAATTCATGAATATGAATTTGGAAAATAAATGAAGCTTGCAATTTGCATCTCTGTAACCACTTGTCAGGTTCATGCACATTAAAAAAATCATTAATAAAGTATTTAGGTCTGGGACGAATATTTTATTCGTGAAAGTATAAGATTTTTTTACTTAAATATTATAGTTCATTCATAGTCATAAAACTTTTTCTCTTTTATATAATAGGTGATGTAATATGATAGTTTTAATTTCATTAGAACTTCATAAATGATATTCCAAGATTCTAAAATGTACCTAAGACTTAACAAAATTCCATCTTTCAGTATTAGCCCAATCATTCCTATTGCCCCAAGAGCACATACATTATTTGTAGAGTTATTGGAAATCAGCAATTACTTTTCCCATCTTCATAGTCTAAAGCCTATTCAACTCTATGTATTCATTATGTTGGAAATTGGTTTTCATTTTCAAAATATAACTTGTTACGATATTCAATTTTAGAAACTATCCTCAAACCTATGTACCTAACTAGGAATATTATGTATTTAAAAGTGATTCATTAAAAGATTTACACTGGTGTATAAGGCTGTAATTATATTGTATTTTTATCATATATTTTTTCTGTAATTTCACACCACTTATTTCAAATTTCAGATCTTTGTATTTATATTGATTTAATTCCAGGTTGCCATCAGTTAACTTAAAATATTTATCATAAAACATTATCAATAAACATGCCATATTTTTCATGTTTTGTGATTTTGCTCTCTTTTTGATTGAAATATAAACTTAGTATTTCATTATCTAAGAAATAAGTTACAAAATTTGCAATTTCCACTTAAAAAACTTCTTCTTTATTTCTGAAATATTTTTGAAATATTTATGAAATAAAGAAGAAGTTTTTAAAGTGGAAATTGCAAATTTTGTAACTTATTTCTTAGATTATGGATCGTTTCCACCAAATCTCACATGACTCTATAACGTTTATTCGTATTTCATTGTCAGCCTAACTGTGATCTAGTAAATTATAATAATATTTAAACTTACTAGTTTGGATAGTCATCACAGGAAGATACACATCTTCTCTCTACTGAGGATGGTTTGAAAATTAAGCGTCCTACTCCTTTTACCAGAAGAAAGCTATTAGATTGAAGAAAAAAAACATTTAGCAACAATTATTTAATTTTAATTGTACTTACAAGCAAAAAATTGATAATACCTTTTGTTATTGTTGTCACCTTCATTACAAAATGCATCAGAAAAATTTAGGTTTTGAGGTGTTACCCTTCCACATATATTTCCACAGTTGTCATACCCATTCAAAATTCGATAAATATTTCCATTTGAAATGCAGTGCCCAATTAGTGCAAACTGAAATAAAAAATATTTTTTCTTTGAAAGTCAGAAAAAATCAAATTTATTGGAATATATTTCAATAACATTTAATTTTTTCTGGAACAATTGTTTGAACACCATTTGATTTGCTTGACAGGATGAATATATATGAATATAATTGTCAATTGATGTTTAAACAAGTAGGAAATTTATATATGTATTCTCAAAAATTTTTTACTATAGTTTTTGTGGTATATAAACGTTTTGGAAGAAATATGCTCTTATTTTTTTTGAGGTAACTAAAGGTTTAATGTGAGAAAAAACTAATCTAATTTCATATTATTCATGTAGGAAATGTACATTGTCATAAAAACGCCTTTCATGTATAAGGAATAGAAAGAAATAATCATAGTCATAATCTATTAGGAACACTTCCCACTATCAGATCATTAGCAGCACCATATACAAAAGAACTTATTAGTAAATTAATTTGTTATTTTATTTATTAATGTCCTTATAATATGAAAAATTGATTCAGTAATGAGAAATTTTAATTTTGATTTCTCATACTTACCAGAATCAAAAAATATATAACCATTAAAATGAGAGCAAAAATATCTGTACAGCTCCTCTCTCTTTTGATTGGAGAGCCCTTTTCTTTAACATTCTCCTTTAGCCATGGTGGTTCCTGTGTGTAGCAAGTATTTTATTTGATTATTACATAATTTTATATTTCAATCAAACTATTATTCACTTAAATAATCTATGATTATAATCATTTCGGGTTATAACCATCACCCACACCCTGTAAACCCCTCCTCCTCCCCATCAGCCCCCTGAGTTTCCCTCCACATAAATCTTTTTCAAAAACCTACACCCCTCCCTTCCCTCACCACATTCCCCTTTCTCCTTCCCCCCCCCCCCCCCCCTTCACCCTCCCCAATCTTCCTAAATCCATTGGTTACTGGTTTTTTAAACTCCACCAATTCTGTCATGAACCTCAACCTACCCCAGCCATGCTTTGTCTATATATGTTATCAAAACTCCACACCCTCAGAATTCACCTGAAGATGCTGAGAATGGTGAAATACATTATACGATCAAATAAAACTGTGGAAAATTATGAAACATTGTTATTCCAACCATGGATATTCATAACTTCCACAAAGTGAAGCCTGATATCATCAATTTTATAACCTGAAGTTAGCAAACTGGATATCTGGTCTCACATATATAGTCTTTAACCTTAAAATGTGGGCATAGGAAGAAGAATTAGCATCAAGTGTTCACATGAGCTGTAAAGCTTTATGCCAGACTAATAAAAGTTCATTTCAACTATCGTGTAAACTTTCCATATGTATACTCTTAGTTATCAGTTAAGATTTGCATAAAATTTGATAATATGATAAATATTTAAGGTCTTTGGCTGAGGTCTAGTAAGGTAAGCATGTTGTGACTTAAGGATTTGATGCTTTCCCAGCATATACTATTATGAATTTTTCTCAGAATTTCCACTGGTACAAGTGTTCTGCCACCAACATGTCAACGGCTGACTCTGCCATCGTCTTCAGGGTCGTCACTTGAACACTTGAACCGGTGGAAATCCCGAGAAAAATTCATCAATGTTGTGACTTCATGTTTCTTGAGAGTAGTATTTGTCTGATGACCATCTGCAGTATTAAGACCATATCACGTTTGAAAATTTACTTAACAACTCTTCCTTTTCAATTCTTCACTCAGAATGGAAACATTACTTTGCTCCCATCTGATAACATTTGGGGGTACACACTTTCTGCTTCTTTTGTTGCATTTTTCTTGGGTGTTTATAGTGATGATTCACTTAAGTGGGAAGTATCTTGATTTTCTGTTTGTTTATGGCTTCAGGGTGTAATCTTTTGGAGAATCCTACCAGTCGCAATTGTGCAGGAAGCTTATTATACATTTATCCTAAGTTGGATGAAATTCAACATTGCAGTGTGAGGACTCTCCTTTTCCACCACAAGACTTTTCCAGTTACAAAAATGGGCTGTTAGAATCTTGTCTGGTGTTAACAAATATACCAGTTGCAGCCAATTTTTCAATAATCTTACCCTTTCTTGTATAACCATTTATTATGCCATCATGCATGTTACAGAACAACCTGGGTTTCATTTTGAATAAAGATATATATCACCACAATATGAGAAGAACAATTTAGGAATATTCTGCACAATCTTGAATTGTGAAATAAAGGTCCTGTAATATGGTGGCTGTCTATTTTTCAATCTGCTTAATGATATAAAATCTGTTTCGAAAATACCACTGCTTTAATGTAAACTACGGAACTTTCTAAATGAAAATGCTCTTCATTCTGTTGGTCAATTTCTGGTCTCTTGATGAACCACAAAAACATATCTGTATTTTCTTTGTTTTTCCTGCTTGACCTATCCTATGTTTTTCCTACTTGACCTATCCTATGTTTTTCCAGAACAAACACTTGGTGGTGAATAAATATATCAAACTTGGGCTGCCTTTCTGGTATGACTCTATTTCTTCTGAAATAATTTTACAAGTCCAAGCACATTTTAAAGTTTTTAACACAATTAAAGATAACCCCAATAAGTGTCATCCTTGTACTGGTCAAGGAGCAGGGTAATGCATTTGATGCTTATATGCTATTGAGGAAAAAATTCTGACCTAAGGGAAATATTTTTAAAAAATTGTAATTAGAATATTATAAAAGGACTATAATATAAAATGACTTTTTTCAAGGCAATCACGGTTGAACTTATTACAGCAGCAATCAGCTAATTAAAATTTTAAAGGTTTAAATCTAAATAAAATTAGGACTAGGAGAAATGAATGTGATATAAAAATGAAGATTGGCATGGTTGTAATTACTCTGAATACATCTTATGTTGCAGATAAGGAAGTCTCTGGAGAATTGAATTCAAGGAGGAATACAGTTCAAAGACTTACTGTTTGTAGTAAAGAATTTTTTTTTCTTTGTTGGAGAATCCTGAGATTGATTATGTTGATTCTAATTTTGGAAATATATAGACAATTGTAGTAAACAAGAACTATAAGGAGTGCATTCGGATATGGAACTCCCTGAGGAAATTTTTGGCTTTTAATGACAGTGAAATTTAAATTTTCCAATGAAAGGTTTCATCGTGGTTCCTATTTGTGAAATCCTTAATTTGAGTTGTTTTTATGTGTTATTATAATAGCTAAGCTAAAGATCCTATAGGATCTTCAGACCAGGAGGAAGGAAAGGAATGGAAGAGTAGGAGGAAGTTTAAGGTCATAAGAGTCTGCACAAATATGTTCAACTATATAGTGAAACTATATCATTTAAAATGACACCCAATTCAATTTGTAAAAGACTGATGAGTTAAGATATGTTACAGGTGTGTTTGCTAAGTATTTCAAAAGTGGTTTAGGAATGTTTCATGACATTAAAAAAGAGTAGCATTTTTCTGATAACGAATATAAAATTTAGTACTACATCTCGCAAGATGTAGTATGATGTAGCCGATCGCCTATTTCATACTTTCGCCAATCAAAACGGAATTTACCACATCCGCCACCTTTTAGCATGAACGGCTAACCAATGTTGCGCATTTACGGTGGTCAGTTCTGTGCCAGAATCTGTTGCGTTTAAATTGTAAATGTAATTTTTTGGAGGTATTATTGCATCTTACGTTATTGTCATTATCGCAAAAGAATTTTAGTCTCTATGAGAAATTGTGCATTTAGTGAATGGAAATTTCGTAAGAGTGAAAAGTGGCGAAAATCCAATTATTTTAAGATAAATTGCAAACGTGACTATTGCTATTGTGAGAGGCTATAGGATGTGATACTGGCATTCCATCAATAATTGTAGCTTGCTCATTAATGCATTCTCTGAGGTAAAGTAAACATTAATAAGTCTTAATTGAATTATATATAATTTGAAATTTATTATGGATTTAAATCGTCTTTCATGGTCACCAAGGATTTTTGCCAACATTTATGTGTTATCAGATTCGCAGAACATTTCCTGAAAAAAATTTGGAAATTTTAAATATATCTACAGCTTTGCGAGTTGGATTCTCCGATAGGTAGGTGTCTTTGATCTTATCCCTGGACATTGGAGTAAGAGAAACACTTGGTAATTCCACACAGACTTGTGTGGAATTACCAAGTGTTT
>WURS02429145.1:0-35113 GCA_011762765.2 Rhinocypha anisoptera | reverse complement strand
TGTGTATATATATATATATATATATATATAATGACACACACAGATATAATAAATAATGTGGGATCTTGAAGGTTTCTAAGGGGGGCGTGGCCAATGCGTGAGAGTTTCTGCGAGAGATACAGGGTAGGGTTATTTCCAGAGTATGAGGACTTGGATCAATGCTATCTCCTGTTTTGACGGAGAGACTACGACGACTCTAGCAGAGATTTGTGGCAGCTTTCCTGTCTATGATTCGGACAGCGCGGGACAAGGAACACACCGCCCGTGACCCCGAAAAAGAACGACACATCCGTCGACGTCGGAAGGAAAATCTCCGTCCGCCCATCACCATGGTTCCCACCTTTCCTATCCCTCACCCGTGGCAACCCCCCACACCTGCGTCATCGTTGCATACCAGAATAGCCATGAATAAAAGGACTTGATAAATAATGCCATTCATTCCACGTTTTCGCCGTGCAGCCCCCGACCCAGTGGAATGCGAATTATGAACACATTTACCGAATAGGAGCCATGCCCCTTATATACACGACGTTGAATAAATGAATTTTATTAAATCCGGAGGGAAATTGCCGCTAAAGACTTCAACTCTTAAGGCACCGTCATGTATATTTGAGAGAAATGACGTTTCTTTAATTACGCTCCGATTCATTAATACTGATGATGATGGGAACTTTGAGTGCAAAACCATTAGTTATAAAAGATGCTTTGTGTAATTTCTAAAAGTATTTAATAGTAATAATGGATAACCTCTTCGGAGAAACTCCATGGTAAATTTTATCCCAAAAAGATCTTGTACACAGAAAAGTACTCAGCTTGGGTTTAGATAGAGGTTTCCTTGAACCCGGGTCCTCCGTTCAGTAGCCAAGTGCTCCGTGCTATCACGAACTCATACTTATTATTAAATCAATTAATTATCCTATTTTATAAGATACCCATGTGTTTAATAGAACACAGTGATTCATTAAGGAACGGCAAGGCTATTTGTTATAAAATTACTATCTGTCCCAGACGTTCTCTCATGACGAATAAAGATGAAGAATCTACGCGGTTTTTTCCACCCTTGAACCTCACTTGTTAAGTTGTAGGTTCTTTCGGCTCTTAATTGACTTTAATTTCCTTAAAAGATCTATTGATATCTTACTAACTGTGAATAACCAAAACATAATTTTAACTTGTTACACAATTAATCCTCCTACATATTTGGATATTATCGGTTAGTAGTTCCTGTGGAACTTGTACCCCACATAAACCTTACAAATTAAGCCAAGAATGTTAAAACCGCAGGATCGAACGCTGCGGTCCAATCTAATGTTCTGCTGCTTGAATTCGGTTTAATAGGTTAGGATAGAGCTCGCCTTTTACTAACCTCAACAGTTTGTGGAAATTCTCACATCAGAGTATATAGGCCAGTTCAATAATTTGTTGCGGAGAAATTTTTAAAAGCTCTCGCACTCTCCGGGAATATCTCGTGCATCTTAAGTATTTAAATGGTTTGACTATAGCTAATCCAATTCCGTATTAAGTGCCCTGGATTTCAATTCACCAGGGGACTGGTCGGCACGCTTTGGCAATTAAGATTTGTGCTACAGTGATGTGTAACGTTTCAAGCTGAAGCCTTCGATCCGGTTAAAAGTGATCACTGTATCGTGGGCCATGGAGTGGACGCGAACCATTTCAGGGCCGAAAGATCGGGAGGAGTGTCGTTTTTTCGTCGTACTAGATTTCTGAGTGAACGCGAGTGATTTGAAAATTGCCTGAGAATAGATACTTACGTTTAGAAAGTATTTTTTTTCATTTAAACCTGCTAACCGAAGAGTCTCAGAATTTGGTGTGTACAAAACAAAAACCGACGAAACTCTACTAGGTTCTAATTCCATCTCATATTTTTTTTTTCTGACGGATACGTAGCGTATCGTTCCTCATTCCCCTTCGCTTCCGCATAAACGGGAGTCTCTTTTACGGTGAAAATAGCACGTTTGCCATCTACCCGTTTGGTGTCGAAGCATATTAAATATGTATTTGTGAATTCAAGCGATCGCTCATATCTCGAGGGTGCGGCGCCGCTCTTCCGTGCGGTCGACGGAATTCGTGCATTGCGTGTGGTGGACTCGTTAAGACCGCCGAGGGTCTACACTCGAGAATTCACTTGTTATTTTTACATATGCACACATATATATATTATTTTTTTGCACAGGCGAGGTGTCCGGGACAGCGGATGGCCTCGGGTGCAGTAGGACCGAAGACGCCGAACGGAGAAACCAGAGGGATAAAGTCCGGAGGAGCAGCCGGAAGAGGGAAACATCATTCCAGTCGGTAAGTGGACCGTCGCCAGTGCCATGGAGTTCCTACTGTTATTTAATCACGCAACCGTGATCTTGACTTCCCCATAAAATATTTCATTGGTCTCATCGATCTTCTCAAGTACTTTCGATTCTCGCCGTCGACCTTTCTGCCATCCTGTGCCGTCAAATTGCAAGGATGCTCACATCGAACTGTATCCCTATGATTAATAGCAATGCTACCTTTTGAAGATTATTATCCGAGGTTCCGCAAGCATCGCGCTTGAAATCCGCGATTTTTAAAACTGGAATAGATAAGTACATTATGAATGGTGCGTGTAAAAAAGGTTTGTTCTGTCCTTAATACTAGAGGATCGATGGCATTTGAGTGTTTAGAAATGCCGTTTTTTTTATTTAAGCTTTTTGGGGATAACGAACCACACGGCTACTACCCGCCTGCTTCACCCCACTCGCTGGTTTACACTATAAACCATTTTAGGTCATTCAATCTATCATTTTAATACATGTGGCCTTCATTTTTGAAAAAGGAGTTGAGTATTCATCATATCCAGCATTTTATCTCACATCATTTTATCGATTATTAAGTGATCACTAAAGGATACGGAGGTACCCTAGGGGTAGGGGAAGCGGTAGCTTAGAGACCAGAGGAAGAAGCCTAAAGGTAGCCTAGGGGTAGCGTGTTGAAATACGGGGCTGATGGTCACGGGTTCGAACCTTTGCACGAGGACAAATATTTTCTCGGCTCTAATTTGCACCACATTTCGAGACCAGCGCCTACAACTTCGATACACTTAGTGGAAGGCACCAGTTTCACCAGAAGGTATTGATGGCAAGGTCAAAATGATCGGTCCGGCATCAACTACCACAGCTGAGGGCGAGAGTGAAGTTCACGGAATCGGCCAGTGCTACTATATACATATATATAAATAGTATATATATATATATCCCTAGAAACTGCAGCCTTGGCAGGAGTATACCAATTTCCGGATTGAATTGCCAATGATGAAGTGATCACTTATTTCCCCATTTTCTGTTATCCGCAGTGCAAATTATCATTTGAAATGAAAACAATGGTGAATGATTGTGCGAATATGGGTTTTCTGCCATGATGACGGTAGGAAGGAAAAATTACGGCAGGTGTTGAAATTAATTGACAATTAACATTTGTCAGATTTGTATATTTAGGTATGTTGACCGATTAATATGCATAAACGGGCGAAACCAGGTACATCTCCGTCTTACAAGTGGTTTATAGTAAATGTCAATAATTCTTCACCCATGAAAAAATTCATGAAATGTCAATATCAAAAGTCTGCTTTAGTTTAACCTTTAGTGCCAAGCTCTCATCAACAAATGCGTTCGGACATCCGCGATTATGGTTTAATTAATTTCCGTTCACTCTATCTTGTATTTCCAAGCAAACAAGATTGTGTAGGAATATTGGAAAATGGAAGGTCTTCTTTCCCAAAACAAACTCCTGGTAGTTTATTCAACTATTCCTGATAGATATGATCAGTGGCGATAAGTAACCGACAGCCACTGAGGAAAGAACTTTTATTAGACCTCATCAATTAAATACCTACGTATTTAATAGCATGTGTGTGTATGTATATATACATATACACACATATATACATCGGGAGATCCGGGTTAGTCGTATGTTTTCACCATTTGGTGGTTATATCTGTATGAATGTGCGTAATCACTTTCGCTTGAAACTTCTTAAAAATTAATAATTTTCCCATTAAATGGTTTATAGTAATTTCTTATCATCACAGCTAACATACTAAACCTATTTTTCCTATCCAGAGACGTAGAAAGTAGGTGTCAATGTTAACTAGACGAATGAATGATACTAGGACTTCCCTGGCGACTGGAATGACATTCTTTTACACAGGGCCCCACTACCAAGTTGCATGAATACTCACTAATTATCAATAATCCTTATTTTTAGTTTGTCGTGGGATATTACATAATTGATTTGCCAGGGGAATTTCCCTCACTCCATCTAGAAAATATTCTTGGCAACTACTTCGAGAATGGAGGTTCATTGAGCCCTGTGTATTATCTCATATACGAGTACTTATGGCTTTCTCTAAGTGGATCTAATGGCAAGCTCCCAATTCGGCTGTAAGAGCGAAATGAATCGTAATTCCCCAACCTCTTCCCATTTTCTGCACAGTGAGTACACAAAAACATTGTTATCAGCTTTGATCCTCTTGCAAGTCCATAGAATGGATGCATTTAAGAATTGCGCAACATCTCGAATTTCGGCACTTTGAACAAATTTCAGATCACTGTAAGAGATAATAATTTCCCTTTTGAATGTTACCATTAAATCAAATAAATTAGGATTTTGTTCACGAGATGGATTAATGAAGTTTTTTAAAGATTCTATTTTCATTTTGTTTAGAGAATGGTAGTTAAACTTTTTAAATTCATTATGGTGAAATAAAGTTTTTTGGTTTCGTGAAATTTCCGAAATTCGAAAAGACTAGAAACAATGGAAATGCAAATGCTGCTCCCAAATGCTCTCCGCTTGAATATTCAATGGTTAAATACACATTTTATTTCCTCTCATTCACTCATTTTCTGTATTCATTACAATTTGCTACTCGCGTCTTTATGGAAATCAAAGTACTTAGTTAAACATCTTAATGTTCCAGTCCTTGATTTTTCGTTAAATGATTTCTTTTTGTTGCTTTTGTATACAGTTTGTTAGGTACATACGGCGCTAATACATATGTTTAATAATTCATAAATATGATTAGTAAATCATTATTCTCCTCTTTTATCCCCTTTCCACTCAATCGCAACACCTCGCGGTGAATTCATAAATAATCCTTATCATTTATCACTTGTCAGATTTAAAATGGCATTCACTACTTCGCAGTGTCTATACATTATTCTGCTTATCGCCCATTTATATCCCAAGCCTCCGTGATAATAAAAAAGTCGGCTTTACTTCCACACCGACCATTGCCCTACATATTTCTACTTCACTCTTCATGGGTTTCCCTTCAGCTAATGAACACTACAAGTTACAAACGAAAGCTTCAATACGTAAGTTGTTCTTTTTCCGTGTTTTGTCATTTGTTTTCTTGTTCAAGTGTTCATTACGATTGTGAGAGTTTTAAACAATCCTGTTTTAACTCCGAGGGTAAATGGCGAGTCTCCGTGAAGTCTCTCTTCCGTGGCCAAGAAAACGAGTTAATCACCAGAAATTATAGGTATCAAATACAGATTCGCGCGCACAGTACTGTATTATTGGTACAACTATATTAGCAGTTTTTCTCTAGCTAGTCAAAACCCAAAACAACAATGCTTCTAGTCACTCCCTTTTGCGAATTAAACCTGCAATTTAATTATAATCAACTTCGAAGGAATTGGGAATATATAGCGCTTTTGCTACTTCTGCCAGGAACAAAACATTAAGAGCGGAATTCCAAACATATTTATTGGATGGCAGAATTTTTAATCGTATTTTACCCTCTGTCACATTATTGTAAATAATATAAAAAATATATATTGCATTCGCAGCAATATTAAAATATATTGCAAATAATATTACTTAATGACTTTATAATGTCATTAAAAACGGAAACGGTTTTCTTAGTATGCCAAATACATGGATGTTTATTTCCATTTAATTTCCTCTTATTTTAATATTTAATGTATACTCGCTATTCCATCGCTAAGTGCTGGGGGACCACTGCGGACTTTGTATGTCAAGTGTTTACGCGTAGCGTGAAGCCAAGCAGGTTGGGGATAGCTAGTAATGGCATTGTTTATTTTGGTTCTGCTAAATGGAGTTGAAATAAACCTGTAAATATTTTGATTATTGAAGTGATCTCCAAAGTTGTTCTTCAAAGCCTGACGTTCTTTAATCAAAGATGGCACTAATCCGCGAACCAACTGAAGAACAAGTGATATCGGTAAATTATTTTATGAACTTTTTTCATACTCAATACAAACGTTGAGAAATAAGGGAAGCTTTTCTATTGTGAATAAGATGGTATTAGCCAGTCTCCTGTGAACACCAGAAGTCACATTCTGAGTGTCTGAGGATAATTTTACGGTTTTGAGTCTACTTTAAAACTTTGAAGATAACTTTTCTGGAAAGGCATATGTACACGTTCCCATGACTTTTGTTATATTCAACTATTACTCAGGGATAACTTCATCCTACTTTTATCACCTTTGCACAAAATATGTAATCTGTCTTAACTTGTTATACAGCTCTGGTTATCGCGGTGTTATTGCGCACCCACTTGTTGCTGAGGTGTGTGTTCCGTGTTTTTTTGGCAGACTGATAGTCGCGGGAAGCTTGACGTAGCGGAAGCGGAGTTGGAGCCGTGGGATACCCGATGTGTTCTACGAACAGACACAGGAATGGGCAGCGAAGAGGAAAGATGGGGCGGTTGGTGCTGTCGTCCGTCATGCATTCCCATTAGTATTATTCTGGTGCTCATTGTACTTGTGGTACTGTTGCCATTGCTGGACCAGAAATGGGATACGGAACGGAGAGAGGAAAGCTCACTTTTGGCGGCGCAGTTGAATGCATGTCACTCTTCGTGCAGGTTTGTGCAACTAATTGCATCATTTATTTTATGGAAATTGTCATGGCTATGCCTATCGTTTTAATTCATTTACATACACATTTTATTAGTAAATTATTTCATTCTCTCGCAAACCAACTTCAGTTACTGATGACTTAAATATCTTCTGCTGTGTTCAATGTACATTTATTCGAAACACCTGTTTAGACTCTAGTATTCTCTAGTGTCAATTACTACAGAGGCATTGAAAATTCGAAAGAGTTTAATTTTATCTTATTAGTTGGCAAGTATTTTTCAAATATTGTTTCAACTTATCGCGTCCTATTCTTTCAGAATAACTCTGGTAGAAAGCATACCCGAAGGTGTTGAGTTCCCCAATAGTACTGCTAATGGCCACCCATCAACGTTCTCATCTTGGAAGAACCTTCTACAAATGGCTGAACGAACTGTGGAAATTGCCTCATTCTACTGGACATTGAGGAGGGGGGATGTTGTGCCTGATCCTTCTGCAGAACAGGCAAGTTTTGCCGCGGACTATTTTTTGTAACATGTTCTAGGGCTTATAAAATTATAGTAAAAATTTAGTAAGCTTAGTTCAGTAACCATTTGAGTAATTACTTTGACATTCACTAGGGAAAATGATATGGCAATCACCTTACAGTGGTTCATGCTTAAACAAAATACATTACTATATTAGTATGTGTAATCATTCAAGTCTTACGATTGCAACTAATTGTATATATTTTTCTTTTTTTCTCGTGCAGGGAGAGGAAATATTTCAGTCACTTCTGATAGCAGGTACAAAAAGAGGTTTAAGAATTCGTATTGCTCAAAACTATCCAACACAGAGGCAGCCTAATGTTGACACAGAGATTCTACAAAAAAGAGGTGCAGCTGAAGTAAGTTCTCTATTGCTAAATTTTTTTTCTTTGCATATTTTTATGCTAAGGATTTCTTCCAACAGAGCCTCGGCCTACACGCAGCAGTGTGAGACATTTAAATAACCCCATCATGGATGAACTTTTAGGACTTCTGCACTGTGCATATACATGCATATGCATCCATAGCACTGAGGGCACCACCTGCATACACAGGCACTGATGTAACCAAACACATATATGCATCCATAGCACCAAAGGGTTAATTTATTACTTATTTTTTTGTCATTCTAACCTAGAGGAAGTGGTCAGCTACGCAGCATTTGGCACAATTGTGTACAGTCATTTCACGATAACTTGCCCGATACTCAGTAGACTACTGCCCAGATGGAGTCTAGTCCAACTCAGAAAATAGGGGAAGCAGCGCTTATTGAGAGGGGAACCATGTGCAGACAGTTTTCCTGTGGTGGAAAGGGAAGGGGAAAGTAGGGGTATATGGTTCCCCTTCAAATCTGCAGTCAAGTGGGCTGACTTGGAGGCTTGAAAGCCCTACCCCTTGATGGGATTGGATTAGTCTGAACCAAAATTGCTAACTTCGCATGACGTATGGCTGGCAGACACACTCCCAATGTTCCCTTCCTCCTCTACCTATTTCCCCTTTTGCGAGTTGCCATCGGCCATGTTAACGCAAATGAACTATAGCCACTTCCTCTAGGGTATGATAAAAAATTTTAAAATGTAAAGTAAATTTAACTGTTACCTATGTAAATAGGAACTATAAACGAACAATTTTATTAATTTTGTCAGAAATTTTTGTTCTTTTTTTAAGTATCAAATTAGTTTTAAAGATAATTTTTAATTTGCAAGTTTTATTCAATAGTTGACTTTAAACTTCTTTTCTATTAAAAGGTTAAGCCAGAAATAATTGGCCTGGTCCCTTTAAACTGATTCTCTCCTGAAAACATACACTTGTTACAATAGTTTTCCAATTCCAAAAGCAGTCTAAGACTCTTACAGTCGAAGATTGATTCTAGAGGGAAAAACATAAATATTGGTTTGGATCAGAGCATAAGTATGAAGGTTGTTAAATAACGGTCATGCCATATTAAAGGTCCTAAATTAAAAAGCTCATTGCTAAATATTATGTAATAATGAAGCAACAAATTTTTCTTCGAAATTCTCACTTCTTTCTCCTCACCATTTTCTCTGATGTGTTGCAAAACCTATAGATAGTGGGGATTTGATCATAATAACTGATTTTTATCTACAGGTTAGATCTTTGAATTTTCCTCAACTTGTTGGTGGAGGTGTCCTACATACAAAGTTTTGGTTGGTAGACCGTAAGCATTTCTATGTTGGAAGTGCTAATATGGATTGGAGGTCACTTACTCAGGTAAGTTATATTCACTACTAAGAAGTTCATCAGCAACTAAGTTTTCTTCGATTTTTGAAAATCATTATTAGGTATATTGAAGATAGTTAGTCAAGTATGTCCACTTATTTTTTATTAATCTTAATATTTATATGTTTTATTTTGAAATTCCGAAAACTTATGGATAATATTTTATCATTTGCCCTATTGTAATTAAAGATATATGCCTCCATACAGTAATATTTTTCTGAATTTGTGCTTGAAAATAGGTAACTAACTGCTTATGATGTCTTTCACTAGCTTGAATTAATAGATAAATTTTTCTTTTGACATTAATTAAATAATTATCTTAGAATTACTAATTTAGTGATACCAACTGGTCCTCTAGATACAAGTTACATTTAAATACATAAAGGAGAAGTATTGGATCAGAGATGCATTTTATTTAAGCCCAATCAATGGGGTTTTGTGAAAACAGAGTTATGAGTCCTACTTTTTAGGATTATTGTCCCAGACTATAGATATATTTACTTATTCAATTTGTAGCAAATTAACAATTCATTCTGGAATACAGGCCTGCATAAACAAAGAAACATTTCCTTATCCTGGACCTTAATTGACTCTGGACAATATGAATTTTCTGGTCAAGTCTGGGAGCATGAAAACCTTGTATGAAGAAGTAATTGAAAGTGGTGTGCTGGGAATGGTGAAATAAAATTCCTACATTCATGCTTCCTCAGAGCATTGTTATCTGTCTGTGTTTTAAGCTATGAGTTACTTATTACTATCACATTTTATTTTTGCAATAATGACATATAAAGGCAGTAGTTAATTCCACCTGGTCAGGTTAGCCTGGGGGTAGTATGTTTGCCAGTTAACCCAAAGGTCTCAGGTATGAGTCCCAATTGTTTCGAGTTGTTCCAATTGAGTCTTTCTATGATTTGAAGGTGCTTAATGGCCATAGCTGTTGACGGACCCTATAATAAAAAATATGTATTATACTAGTTAATGCACTGATAAATTAGTATCATGGCTGAATAAATGACATAAATTAAATTGCCTCCATAAAAGCTCAAGGTTGTTATATTCTGTAGTGCTAATTAGATATTGTGTTGAATTGTTTTAAACATCCTAAATATAATGTAGGACTATCCAAGTTGAAATTAGTATATTCATCTAAATTTTACTACTGATCTCCCAGGATAATATACCTTAGAATTTGGAAAAGGCTGGTTAGAGATAATGAGAATAAGATAAAGCTGTAATCATGTTAGTGTTACAAGGTACACTTTTGACAAAAATACTGGGAGTTCCATTCATAGATATTGAAGGTTCTAAGAGAAATACATATTATTATTTATTCATTACACTTGTAGGGCCTTGCATTTTTTTATCACCGGTGCTACAAGAAGTTGCTCCACTATACTAAAGATACTGTGGAGAATTTCCATGGTGAGGCTATGAATACAATTATGTAATTACAGTGAAGGGAAGTTTTACTACTTCATTAAGAAGGTGAAAAATAGCAATTTTTTCAGAAATGTGAATAAACTATTTACAATAGCTTTTGATGAACTATAAAAATATGAAATAGAATTGTAGAGCCATTATATTTTCTTGTTATTCTTTTAGAATACTTTCCCAGTCTCATCCATTATAACATTTCATAATATAGTCATGACACAAAAACTTATTATAATGAACTTTATTTCTTTTCTTAAAATAAGTTTGTTCTAGTAAGTGGGGTTCATTGTAAAAAGTTCAGAATTGTTGTACTATTTGTTATATTCATATACCATCTCAGTAGAACTGCCAAAAAATGCTATACAATCCAAGATCCTTACAGTGAATGAATTCACTAATAGGTAGTTTGGAATGTCATAATTTTGAGTCAGTCAGTCAGAATTTAATTATTAGCTTCCAACTACTGTAGTTAATTTTCGTGAGCGCTTTGTTTATGTGTGTACTATATGAGTGTAAATTTTATTTTTCAGGTGAAAGAAATGGGTGCAGCTGTTTATAACTGCAGTTGTTTGGCTTCTGACATTGGAAAAATTTTTGATGTGAGTAAATATCATTTTACCCATTGTTGTTTGAGTTTCTTTGAATCTGACACCTCTAATTCAAGAATTTATCATTAGGTATATTGGACCCTCGGTCAAGAAGGAGCACAAGTTCCCCCAAAATGGCCAGACCAGTATTCCACTGCATATGGACGTGATTCTCCAATGAATTTGACATTCAACAGTTCAAACACCCTCACATATTTATCGGTCAGTAAAGCTTATTTAATATCAAAAGTATACACTTTTACACTGATTGCATTTTATAAATATACAGTGCTTTGATAGTTGATTATATTTAATCTTTTTGAATATTTTATTAGTCATTTCTCTATCTTATCCTTAGTCTTTATTTTTCTTTATACCAATTTCAGAGTTCACCTCCATCATTTTGCCCAAAGGGCAGAACTGTAGATTTGGATGCAATTCTGGATGTGATTAAGCATGCAGAGAAATTTGTATTTGTTGCTGTCATGGATTATTATCCTCTGACATTATACACACCCAAAATCAGGTATGACCTATATATTTTAATTATAAATAGGAGCTTTGGATCTTTACATTTCTTAATCTAATGTTCATTCATTGTAGTGTTAATGGAATGAGTTGGAATTAAAATGTTGTTTGATTTATCTTTTATTCAAATTTGTAAATTATTGGTCATTATTATATTAGGAATATCTTATTTTAGTTTAGCTGGAAATTTGATGAAGTAACATATTTTAGGAAAGAAATAACTGAATTTGAGTTCTTCAAACACAAGTCCTGTCTCATATTTTCTTCACATTCACACCTGAAAATTTACAGTACATAAGTGTAATACATTTGTACAGGAGGGAATTACCTAGTCCATACTCCTGTACATCTGGGTTACTGTATAGCATCTATTACAGCTGTAGTATTTACCATTACAACATATTTATGTATAATAATCCTGAATTCAAAATATTTTTCCTTCCATAGATTTTGGCCTCAGATTGATGATGCTCTTAGAACTGCAGCTATTGAACAGAAAGTAAAAATTCGTTTGTTAGTTAGTGCATGGAACCAGACTAGGCCATCTTTACCACATTTCCTCAAATCATTAACTGACCTCAATGGTGCCTATCCTTGGGTTGATGTCCAAGCTGTAAGTATTTTATCATTTTTGCACCATTTGCATATCAGTATTGCATACCATTGCACCTTCAGTATTATTCCGTAGTATGAAAATGACATCTTCATGGAATTGTTGTTATGGAGATATGTAATTCCATGTATAATAAATCTAGCACTGTTACATCTCACACAATTGATGGAAAGTCAGTTTTAAAGTCCTTAATGCTTAGTAACTGATGGAAAGATAGTTATTCTACATCTTTAATTATGGTAAGATATTTCCAAAACTCCAAGGCCTCAACCATTTTTGTAAATGCTTTGCCCAAATTTACTATAGCAAAACATGTAGTAAAACTTATGTTTGTTTTACACAGCATTCACTACTCTAAACTCAATTGTACACTATTTTGAACATTTTTCATTCTAACATTTAATTCTTTATTCTTTGATGGAATTTTAATAAATGAAGTTGCAAATCTCTATCCTGCATTAAAATTTTTTATCATAAAGAGATTTAAATTTCCTCATTTAGCTGTGTGACCATTTATAATGATACCTTCCACTAGAGTCTAAACAGTAGATTTCCTAACAGCACATGTAAATTTCTCTGATCTATAAGGTCAATTTCTGCCCAACACTTTAGTCTCTGGTGGAATTAAAAAAATGTATCATTGTAAGCATTTAAAAATGTGAATAATGTTGAGGTAGTTTAGATTTTCGAAAAGGAACAAAAAATTATTGGTTCCACAGTTCCCGACCCGTGCTACTTTACCTGTACTACGAGTTTTTCCATGATTGATGAAAAAAATGAGCTTTGTAAGTTCTTCTAAATATTCTATTTCACAAAAAAGGTTTCAACACTTTGTATCACCTGATGCCGTAAAATCACAAAATGAATTTTAATTGGTGTATTTATGAAAATATTATTTTTTTCTTAAAAAATATAAAATATGACCATTGACCTCGATAAAGCCAAATGTGAATGAATTGGGATTGCAAATTTATTCACAGTACATTTAATTAATGTGCCACTACTTTTGCATCTTTATTTTAAGATATTACACTTAGAATCTTTCCATCTCGCCTTACTGATTAGCTACCCTGTTGAAAATCCCCCATTGTTCCCCATTCATTTCCTAGTGGGAAATCATATTACATGCTGAGAACCTATGGGGAATCTGTTACCTTTTACGGATTTAAGAGTGAATCGATCATGATTCTAATGTATGTGCAGATTTTCATTTAGTATTTTCTGTGAGTAACTTTCATTACTGGAAGTTTTCCTGTGGGGAAATTCCATATTGGGAAATTTCCTGGCAATGAGCGTTTCCCCACAGGGATTGTTCCCTATAGGGAATTTTCCTCATGCCGATTCCCTGTAGTGATTTATGGCAGTATAACATACAAAATTTGAATAGCTCACCATTTCCTCCTTCTTATCAAGATGAACTAGAACCACTACTATGATAGTGGAAGCAATAAATTAATGTTATTAAAATATATTTTTAATATGCATAGCCCAAATGAGATTGCATTCGAATTGCCTCTTGTATCATTTCATCATTCTCCAAAGAATAAAATTCAAGCCTTGTGTGTCCTTAAATAGCTAGATTAAAGCTTTTGCCAACCATGGCTCACAGTGCTTTTCCAACTCAACAAAAATTCTTTCTATCAAAGATTAATCTCATTATTAAGGAGTGTATAAGAACATAAACTAAATAACTGTTTTGCAACTGAAAGACTTCTAATAATATTTGTCCAAATGTCATTTTCAGAAATATTTCCGTGTTCCAAGTACACCATCTCAAGCAAAAATACCATTTGCTCGTGTCAACCACAACAAGTATATGGTAACAGATAATGCAGCATACATTGGTAAGTTTTCTAAGGTTAAAAGCCTCCTAATGGTAATATTTTTATAGCGCCGCACTTGCTGTATATTTGTTCAATAGCTGTGTTTATTTGTTAGATCACAAATTCTTCTAGTAAGAGAGAAAATCTAGATAGAGTGATGCATGTTGTCACATTTATATCTTAATATAGAAACATCAATTTTATCTCTACAGAACTCAATTCAAAACAGTAAAATTTTGCGATTTTCGTCCATTGTTGAAATTCTTCAATTATTGTCCAAGATTTCTTGCGAACACATTTTCAAATCTTTGGATTAGTTACCTTGAAGCAGCATGCAAAAACATACCATTTACTTAAATCAATCTTCTAGATAATGGGGTTGTAATATTTTGAGTATTGCAAAGCTATTTTCTCAAAGGTATCATGTTTTATTTTACCACTTCTCTACAAAAGTTACTTTGCCCAAAATGGATAATTTCTTTTTAGATGCACCTAATATTGATGAGATGGTTCAATCAATGAGAGATAATCAATGAATAAAAGATATGAACAGCAGCATTTAATGACACTTTTATAAGTGCTAGTGTCCTTGAAAGATAAGCTTCAAATATTTTTTCAGCCAAGTTGATTAATATTACAATGATAATCGACCTTATCAACATTTTACAAAAAGTTTTACCCATTCATTTAAATCATTTGTTGGCTAAATATTTATTCAAATGAAATAGATTTCCTTTAAAGTATGCTGCACAATCTAATTTAATTATTTTGATAACATTTTTTTCTGCTGAAACAGGGTTTAAAAGAAAACTATATTTTAAAGCTAAATGATTTCAAAATCTATTATAAGAAAATTGCATTTTTTATTTCCTTTAGCATTAAACTAATAAGGTTTTACACAAGTTTCATAAAATGTTATGTGACTTCCAACTCAGTGATCATAATTAGAATGGTTTCTTATTTGTTAAGGAATGTGTAAGTATTTTGTTAACAAAGTATTGTTTTATATAAATATATGAGAGTCGTTCAATAAGTCCTTAGGAAATCCAAGAGATGGCACTCGTAGTATCAAAAAAGAATTTTTACCAGTAAACATCACTCCTAACTAGTCAGCTATTAGATTTTCAGCTGTATCCATCGTATAGTTGAATTGTTGTTGTCGATTGAAGTACACAACTTTCATTTGATTATAAAAATGGATAAAAGTGAGTTTCGAGCTGTGATTAAACAGTTGTATTGAAAAGGGTTAATGCCAAAAGAAATTAAAGCTGAGTTGGATGAAGTTCATGGCACATCTGCTCCTGTGTTTGCAATTGTTTACAAGCGGGTGAATGAGTTTAAACATGGTCGTACATTCACAAAAGATGAACATCGTTCTAGACACCCTGTAGAAATCTCTACCCCTGAAATGATTGGCAAAATCCACAATATGGTTTTAAATGATCGACGAATCAAAGTGCGTGAAATAGTTGAGGCACAGTCATATCGCAAGGCACAGTCGTTTCAATTTTGCATGAAAAATTGTGTGTGAAAAAATCTTGGTAAGATGTGTGCCGCATTTACTCACAGTGGAGAATAAACGCTATCGTGTGGTCAACTCTGAAGCTATTTTGGTGCTTTTCCATCGCAATCCTGAGGATTTTCAGCATTGATACATAACTGTTGATAAAACATGGATACATTACTACACTCCAGAGACAAAAGAACACTCAAAACAGTGGATTTTTTAATGCAAACGGGCTCCAAAGAAAGAAAAGACAATGAAATCAGCTGGCAAGGTTATGGTTATGGTCTTTTGGGATGCTCACGAAATCATTTACATCGATTACTTGGAAAAGGGAAAAAATGATAACAGGAGAGTATTATGTGTCATTATTGGACCAGATAAGCGAAGAAATCAAGGAAGAATGTCCTCATCTGAAACAGAAAAAGATCCTCTTTCATCAAGACGATGCACTGGTGCACATCTATGCAGTTGTGATGGCCAAAATTATGAAATTAAAGTTCCAATTGTTACAACATCCACAGTATTCACCAGATTTGGCCCCCAGTGACTTTTTCTTATTTCCCATCATGAAGAAATGGCTTGGTGGACAAAGGTTACATCTAACGAGTCAGTCACCGCCCAAGCAAATGCCTATTTTGAGGAGCTTCCAAAATCCTACTTGTTGGAGGACTTAAATATTTGGAAAAATACTTAGAAAAATGTATAGAGCTGAAAGGAAATTATGTTGAAAAATATAAAAAAATCTACCCAAAAAGTGTTTTTCTACTTTTTTCTAAGAACTTATTGAATGACTTATGAATTATAATATGTACAATTTATATAATATGATAAAAAAAAGTTTCAAAGTGAAATAAATATGTATGATTCAAGCTTTATACTAATCCTTTTTATGACTCCTATCATAAATAAATAGGATTTCATTTGGTGATATCATCATTTGCTTTTATTAAAGGGACATCGAATTGGGCAGGAGATTATTTTACAAACACAGGTGGGGTGGGCTTGGTTATCAAGGATCCAATCCATAATTTTATACTAGATGATGAGGAAGATTCATTCATCTCAACAGAAGAAGAGGGCAACATTCGTGATCAGTTGGAGGCTGTATTTCAAAGAGACTGGAATTCAGCCTATGCTCATTTCAAGATGTGACAATAGTGTTTTTACCTCCTGTAATGATGGTTTAGCCTATAAGACTTTGAACGTAAAGTACTGAGGATGTAACTAGGGGTTAAGTAAGAACATTTATTTTAAACCTCAACATAAAATTTCTGAGTGAAAAACAAAGGATAGTAGGAGTGAAGCAAAGTATGCAGTGTGCAACTCTTTTCTGATGTATGGCATCAGAACTTGGTTGCACATCATGAAATGATATACATGATGGCTGTGTGAAACATTTGTGAGCATCTATGTAGTTGGTTTGAAGAAGCAGCATCCTTTTATCAAGAAAAGTGTTGATGTGACAAATACCAACAATCAATTACTTGGGAGAGTAAGTCAAGGTATTGCCTTATGTCATAATAATACTTCATTTTTTGAAGTGGAATACCCAAACCTAGCAATAAGTTTACTAAAAGGTGATGTGTCAATAATTATGGCATGAGAGGGTTATTAATGAGGCCTGTGGTTTCAATTGACTTGTAGGTTAATTAACCTACAGTTATAATTCTTTTGCTCATTAACTTGGGTGAAGGAGGAGATAGTTTGACACTCAAGAATTATTTGAACTCTATTAGAGTTGTAACAATTTTATTAATCTTTCTTAAACTAATGTTTTGCCATATATTCTTGTCATATGTAATCATGTGTTCATTTTATGCTGTAAATAATTATTTTAATTATTTGTGAGAAGAAAAAGTATTGCAGGGGTCAGAGTTGATGGGGAAAATACTTTTTTGACTTTATAGAGTGGAGGCTTATGTAGAAAAAATTATATCACTAATATCCATTTGATAGAAATTACAAAAGATACATTTTTACTGGAAATACTGATCGAATGAAAAATAATAAGAGCCATGAGAGTCTATGTGATAGGCTTTTTAGAATTTACTGAAGGGATTTTTAATTATCCATTTCAAATGTTGAGGGTCAATATCTCAATCTTCTGCAAATTACTACTCAATTTCTTTGCAAATTACTACTCAATTTTTCATCAAACTCTAGTTTTCATGTTTGAGTTTCACATTTAATTCTAACATAACATTGTAGCTACTATTGTCTCCTCTTTACAATTAAAAATGGCTTTTAAAGACACCTTTTAGTTTATACTAGTACTATATAGTATTTTAAGTACTGAATGACTCCTCAATATGATAACTATTTTATAACATGCAAATAATTATATGATATGTAATTTACAGGCTTTGCAAACATCATGTTCATCACTAAAAGATATGTAGTCAATATTGATAATTCTCCTACCCATCCCATACCCTTTTTTTTGTCCAAAATGAATCTCTTTAGTAATTATGACATAGTAAATGCGCTCTGTGTAACTTTATAAAATGTTGCCTATGTGGTCCTATAATTAAGTTCTCTAACTCATCCTAGAAAATATGCTGCATACCTTATTGCTGAATACCACTGCATTCTCTTTCAAAATACTCTCTTTAGGAAGAGCTGATCCCGGCATCTTCACCATCCTTCAGTGTGATTTTGGTACTCTTGTTTTGGCATCGTTTTTTTATCAATGTCATCATAATGTCATCCTTTCATACCTTCTTGGATTTTAAGAAAGAGTTCATTTCGTGCAAGGTTGAGCTCAGGGGGTGGTCTACCAAAGTTATTCATTTCTTACCAAAAACTCCTTTACAGAATGTCATGTGCACAGGTGTATTTTCATGATGTACAAGACATGAGTTGTTGGTGAAAAGTCCTGTAGGGTTATTCTGTAACTCGAAGCTCCAGACCCAATTGCCGAAAAGAGTGCCCTGGAGGCTTAAAGCTCCCGACCTTATTCCGTAGCCCCTTTCTCCGGAGCTAGGAGCCAGCAGTTCGCTCCAGAGCTTATTTGGCTCCAAGTGCGATTCCGTAACTGACTTGGGGCTCCTTCCTGAGCCCTGGCTGGCTCCGTCCAGAGCCCCATATAATACCCCCTTGTAAAATGTCACTTATGAAGCTCCGTGAGAAGTTGAGTGAGAATTGTGACAGAAATCGTTTCTTTTTCTCTTCCCGAAATTTCAATTTTCTGAAAAGGCCCATTTGTAAATTACCTCCACCTCTTACTCGACCACGAGGAATAACTTAATGATATTGGACAATTGAATATTCAGTGAAGGGTGCTGAGGGATAGTGTTTAATATTGGTTCCTATCAAGTTTATTTCCTTACTATAATCTTCACTTCCACTGCGTTTAAATTCCATCGTATAATGGTAGTGCATGCACATTAGCTTATATGTTTTCAGTTTCGTTATTATGTCTGATCTGTAACTTTACGTGAAAGATGGTTAAAGGAAATGCAAATGGAAGAAACTATTATTTTTTAAAATTACTTTCCCCTTAAAAAGATGCAAAAGTAAATGTTAGAATTTAAACCTCCTGCGACAGACCTTCACTATGCGAACACTGCTCTAAAGTTTTTGCAGATAAGTGATAACATTTTTGGAGAATACGTAGTATCCCGTATTGCGAGTATACCCAAGTATATGGTAAATCCCGAGTAATCGTATCAGTTAATTACGATGAATTTAAAATTATTACATGCACACAATTATGTATACCTTCACGTTTCCTGTCGCTGCATTTTCCCTTATTAGCTTGGCCTTCTTGGCCCCTGTTTTTACACGCAGGTCTTTCCATTCCCACTTCTTCGCCATGAGGACCTTTTCCTGAGGACCCTCAAACCTCCCCCTGTCAAACTGCAGGTTTTCCATCATATAATTGACTGTTATAGTAACCTGCTTTTTGTTTCTTCTCCCCATTTTTGCTGTATCTTCCCTAAAAAGTTATTTTCACACACGAGATATTACACATGACATATTTCAATGGTATGTAATGCCACTTGCTAATTATAGTTATTACAAATCACATACGCATGGAACATCTAAAAAAAGGATAATGTTTCACCCCAAAGGACATTCAAAGCTTACATTTGGCAGGCAGATAGTAAAAAAACATAGAATACAAATAGAACACCTTGGCGGCAATTTGCAGAAAGTGTCATCTAGTGCAATCTAGTGTTACAAGTTTCCATATGAATATCGAAATGTTAGTTTCCAAGGAAAATATATCAACGGTATTTTTCATTGGCTCAGAGAATTACGTCACCGAAAAGACTGACGTATCACTTTGCTTTATGAGTTTTTCATACCTGTTCACGGCTAAGCTAGGCTCCAGAAGTAAGGTTGAAAAATCCAGCGGAGGATTTATCTCCGACGACTGACGGAATAAGGTCTGGAGCTTTTTTCAGGAGCGAGCTGAAAATATTTTCTCCGGAGCTTTGAGTTACAGAATAGACCTTCTGGTCATTTGCATCTCCTGTTTTCACATAACCTTTACAGCTTTCTCAAATAGTACACTTGGTTGTCACGGCCATGAATTACCTGTAATATCAACTTGAAATTATTTTCAATTATCATTATTTTCAAGCTGCAATAGCTTAAGATATGACTTCCCAGAACCTTTCATGGTAGGCTGAACCAACAGTTTGAAATTCAACTAAATATAACAACTGAAATGTCAATTCCACTCCACAATAACACAAAGGTTGGTTTGATAAGTCAGGTTAGAGCTTATGTCATATGCAGTTGTCGAGCAAATGCATTTTCTTTCTCTCTGCCACCTTCATTATTCTGGAAAGAACTGGAACCCAGAAAATCACCCAGCTCAGATTTGAACCTGTTTCCTCGGGCCCACTTAGTGGATGAATTCTCATACTAGGCTACGTATATGTAGTACTTAACTGAAATATGGCAATAAAGATGCCAAACTCATTTCTGTTGGCACATATTAACAATAGAGTCCTTGAACATGTTTTTGTATGATTGGTTTAAGTTTTATGAACAAAGATAGTGTTACGTCATACTACTGGTGCTGATTGCCTCAGATCCAGAATATTTTGTATTTATTTATTATATTAAGATTCATACCAACCTTGGGTATAATTAATGTGTTTTTTTCCAAATAAAATTTATGTGTACTTAATTTCCAACATGGGAAATTATTTTGACAGAATAAACAGTAAAGGGATTAATTTACATAATTTTCTTTTAGATTGGCCAATTTCATTTTCCTTATTTAAGTTTGTTCACATTATCCTTTTATACCCCTAGGCTCACTTTTTCTGATTGCATCACCTTTGCAGCAGGTCTGCAATTATTTGGCATAAATTTGTTCTTTAGAGTTAAAGCAGCCTATTGTTGTATGAATGCCACATTAATTTTAAAATTAGTAGAATTTAGTAGGGGTTATTTATATTATGGTCATAAAATTTATCCTCAATTGTGGAAAAGTTCATTTGAAATTTGTGAGGGAAAAATGATCCATTTTCCTCAAGGCCCTTTTCTGCCCGGTTTTTTCATAAGTACCTATATATAGAATAATATGTAGGTATCTTGTACTTTCATAATCCTGATACTCCCTAGTTTTAATTGCTGTGGAACTTGAAAATCAATAGAAGGTTATTCGTAATTAATATTTAAGCTTCATTAACTTTTACTTTATAGCTGTGTAGTTTTTCTCTTTTGACCAAAGCCGATGTGCTCAGTGTGCCCTGTTTTTGATGTAGTTCAGACTGTCCTCTATCCTCACCTATCAAAATGCCAGCTTTTGAGTTTTTATTCTTTGGTAAACCCTGATGTATCAAAGAAGTTGCCATTTAACATTACAAGTTCTGAAGATTATTTTCTTAAAATATAAATGTTTAGCACTTGAAACAATTAATTGCTATAAAAGTTTATAGGTAATGAAGATTCATAAGACTTTTTTTAAAGGAGGGCATGACAATTATTAAGTATTAGGATGTGTAATTTGTGCTGAAGTTATATTTTTTGTTCTTTCTCAAAACTGAAAAACATTACATTCAATTTCTGCCTGGACTATTGCCATAACCTCATATTATCTTAAAGTTCAAAAATTATTATCTCAAATTAAATTAAAAATTATCTCAAATTATCAAAAAGTTTCTACAGGTTTCCCTCTTCAACAGTGGTTTTGCTGTAGCATCCCTTGGTTGTCCACTGCCCACTTTTTGAGTACTGTCTCAGAGTAATATGCCTCTCTATGGTGCTACCTTTCTCAACCGCAGGTATTTTCCTTACGTATGCCCGATTTTGACCAACCACTTAAAATTGTCAAGTAAGTCATTATTTTAAATGATTCATTCATTATTAGCCATGTTCATAGATAATCAATGCAATGCACAAAATGTTTGTGTTGTGCATTAACCCTAGTCCTTGAGAATTAATTCTAAAACAATTTTAGAGAGTTTTTATTGAACAAATTGAATGCATTTATTTCCAAAATTTCAACACAAATGGAATTGAACGCGAGTCTAACTTTTTCAGCAAGGATATCGAATATTGTATGAGAGATCAATATCGAAGAGTGGGAGGGAATATTTCTGTCTTCATGCAAGTGAAATTTATTCCAGTTTCAATTAAGTTGGGCAAATTTTCACTATAGTTTGATGGAAAATGAAATTAACCCCTGATTTTCCATGTATGTACTTAGTGGTTTTCCAACTGTGGTATACTTTTAGAGATTAGTGCATGTGTGGCATGCTGTTTTAAATGTCATGTTGAAAAAATATTAACAATATATTCTGCATTAGATATACATAGCATTATAATGTTCCTTTTGCATTATAGTTTTGGGAATATTATTCTGAATTTTCCTTTCACCTTTTATCTTTATTCTTTTTCCCCATGCTCCATTTAATAAATTATTATGAACAAGTTCTGTGTACTAGTGAGTACTTCTTTTAGGTTTTTCTATTCTAATGAGTAAGTGTGCCTCTGCTTAAATTAGACTTTAGTGTTGGATACGCATGTGTGTATACCTATTCTTTATGTAAATGTGAGTATAGTATCAGCGCCTGTCATTTTCCCCACTAGAATTTTTTTTCAATCACAGAATCTCTCAAGAAGAAATAATACTCCTCATCATAGATTCTGTAACAATATTCCCTAAGTGAAAGGATAATGTATCAAAGAATTTTATACTAGATTAAAATAAGACTATAGAATCTAGAAAAGTCACAGACAAAATTAATTCTTTATCAGAGGGTCTTAAACACATGCATACAGTGATCCAAGTAGGTGTTTACCCTTGAGAATCCCTCCTAAGGAAATAAGAGGAAACAGGTTAATGAGGTGGCCAGGTGACTAAATATCCATATGTGAACTATACCCCTCTCATACAATATATGAAATAGTATAACTTATTAAAGTTGCCAAATACCTTCACATAAGAGTTTTCTTTTGGTGCAAATGGTCTTGAATTGAATGATTTGTAGTGTAACATGCATGTAACATAAAAAATTCTTTTAAAACTCATTGGCAGATGAAATAGACAGTTTCTAGTTCTTAAACAGGAACATGGTAATCTGAAATTGTAAATAGAAATTGCTGCTTTAGGTAAGCAAAATTTTGTATGATCCAGAAAGTTTTGCAAATACTCCTTGTTGCATTAAGACTGTTGGAGACTTGTTATTCTGCATTCTTCCATTATTTATAAAAGATGTTCACATTTTATTGTTCACTGCTGAGCAACCCTATCCATAATTCTGGCAGTAAGCCAATGGGCATTTGAAGATGTTAAAAAGTTACTGACCTGTTACTTCATATTATTAAATTGTTTCCTTCTAGCAGCTTTTTTGTTGTCCTATTGATGATATATTTTTGAAAATTTAGACATTTGATCCTGTTTCCTCTGGATTGATGTTTTGGATGCAGTCTGTTAGATCTTCACATTTATACTTTCTTTTAATGTCCATACACAGATTTCTCCACATCTAACTTTTGAACTTCATTCATTTACAATTTACATTTCAAATAACCAACCATGTATTACAACTTTTGCATTCATTGCACATCACATCAGGAAATATTTTGTTTTGTTGAATAATTAGATCAGATACAGGAATTATTTTCATTGTTGAGAATTTAATTATTGGATCTTCCACATTACATTCCATATATTCAATTTCCCCTGCAGTTATATATTTCATTTCATAGGATTATTCATCAACTATTCAAATTTCATTTCTAGGTTGTTGGAAACAATTGATCTTGTAGCACTAAAATTCAATTAAATATTTTGCAGAATTTCATGTTTTCCCACTAAAATTGAGTTCACAACTATTGCTGCTAAATTTAAAGTAATATTATGAGGCAACACCATTTGTAGTGTGGTATCCACTTGTAAACAATAAAAAAATATGGTAGGGGAGTAATACAATTTATGCATCACTAAGAAACTCATGAAAATTTAGCACCTCTAAAATAAAATCCTAATACATTCACAGCATGAAGATTAAATGTTTTTTTCACATATATAGTATGTTATTAAGAATACTTTATGAGAATGTCACATTCAATACTCTCAGTACTGATTTTGAAGTTTCCTGATAAATTGGTTGCTGGTTGATATATACATATATTATGTTATTTTCATGGAAAAAATTATCTTCTAAGTTTACTCCAATATCTCATATGTGCTAATAGAAGTTGTAGCTTTTTTTGTATTTCCACATAAAAAATTAGACACAACCGGTTTCGAAAATAATCGTCCTCACCATATGATGACGATTATCATAGAAACTGTTTGTGTCTCATTTTTTCTGTCAAAATACATAAAAGCTACAACCTTTATTGTTTCATTATGGCCACTGCAGTGAATTTTATCTTAAATGCACAGTGAATCCAAATAGGAGAAATTCTAATTTAGAAGTGAAAAGTAAGACTATGGCATAAATAGCCAAAAATGATGACATTTTATGCTCTCATGTTATGTTTCTATAAAAATTTCAATTACTGTGATATTCTTCCTCTCTGCATTAGGGTTGATACCTTTATAGCCGATAATTCTGGCTAACAATACAATTTTATTTTTTTTTATGTAGCAACTATTTGGTACATAAATATATTAGTATTTCATATGGATAATGATTGTTACACTTAATGGGTTTGTGGTGATGTATACATTATTCATTCCACATTTCAAAAATGAATTGGGTGACATTTTCCTTATATTAGAGTGATTGTTGTTGCAATCAAGCATGCTCCAACTACTTCATATTTATTGTACTCAAAAAACATTCCTTAAACATCAAGTCTTCCAAAGTCGTTGTCTTATTATAGCCTTTTTAATTGATATAGATAATCTTTCTAATAACTAATAAATACACTTCTAGTACTTAATTAAAATAAGATACTTCTTGAAGGCAAATTTAAGTGGCTTTTTTCTTTTCTAAGCATTTTTATGGCGTTTCTATAGTGGAATTAGATTAATAATATAGACCTAGCAATTTTCAAGATACAAGGTCATCTATCAAAGTTTCATATAAAAGACAATGAAATTGGTACAAAGGTTTTCGTGGTGGTGTCCAAGTGCTCTCAGTTTTATTGGGTGCTGCGTCTGCGTTTGTTGTTTTGTGATGACAACAGTTTCGCTAGCCATCCTGCTAGCATCTTCGGATCAAAGTGTCGAGAAGGTAATCTGTTCACCTTATATAGGGCTGTCTTTGATGGTGCTGCATCCTAATTGGTCAGTAGGAAGAATCCTTTTCCAGTCAGTGTTCAAGGGATAACCGTCTTCTCTGTTGAAGTTCGTTGGTGTTTTCCATATTTTGATGGCTTCCCTGGTGAGCCGACCCTTCTTAAGGCGAACACATTACCTTCTTGACACTTCGACCTGGAAGATGTTAGCAGGATGGCTAGTGAAACTTGTCATCACAAGTCAACAAACGCAGCTGCAGCACCTGATAAAGCCGAGAGCAAAAGATCTTAATAACTCAGCATTCTAACATATTTATACTCTTGAGAATTGTATATGTCTTTTAAGAATTTCCATCACCATGCAGTATAAATCACTTCTTGAAATAGATTGTATGGAAGATGTAATTGGAAAGTGTCCTTATTGAAATAAGTTTGTCTGAATAAAAATTATTTTTCAATCAAAAATTCCTTAATCAATATTATAGTGAATACTGGTAGAAATATCTGGGCAGGTATTGGTTATTTAGTGTATTAGATATGAAAAATAGGTTATAGTAAATGGATACAACAGAAGAAAATGAGTAAAAGTGAAGGAAGTCAAAACTGAGGTTATCCCTAACAATACAAATGCCATTATATGTAAGTTGCTTAAATCCTTTTCAAGAATATGTTCATAGTAAATATAATTAGAAAACTCACTTTTTGTTGTCCAATTATCTCTGTCCCATTATATGAATTTTACATGTTTGTTTACATGTTTTAATACATTGTATTTCATGAACATAAATTATCTTTCTGAGAATACCAAATGGATTTCCAAGGTTGCAAATAAGCTAACCAGTCCTTGCATGCGAAAAATTCTAAATCTTATATGAAAAGAATTTTATAATCAAATGCTGGTCTTGCATAATGTCCCAAGTCCTTTAAGGTCTCAAGTTAATTATGATCTCATTATTTCATTAGGAAACAAGTATGTCATTATATTTTTATACACTACATATTTATGATTTTCTATTATTTTTTCTATTACAAAAATATTCATTGCTATAACACCAATGGTAAGATTAAAAATATTGATAATTTGATTTTTATGTTGTGGCTGGGCATTATTGAATATAACTCTTCTGCTTTGATAAATATATGAATGTTTTTATAGTAGGTACAATATATTTTTATTTTGTTGTGCTTTTATTAACACATGGAAGTTCCAATTGCTTTTTTGTGTTAGTCATAGAATTTTGTTTATCATTGCAGCTGTTACATCATTTTTTCTTAGTATGCTCTATGTATACTTATATCATTTTTGTCACTACAGGAAATTTATACCAATATGTGCCTCTATAGTTATTGCATCTTTATTTTAGTTTTTTAACTAAGTAATTACTCTCTAAAATTACTGAATCCAAATTTTGTAAGAGCTCATTTATATGATTATTGCTTATTTAGGTATGAAGAATGGGTACCTCCCAATTTTGTTTTCTTTTTAATGTTACACTTTAATGTAACATGCAAAATATGTGAACATTTTTAATTCCACTGTATAGTCTAAAGTTTACCAGAGGAGTGTTAACTTGAGCATTTATTACTTTAACAATAGTGTATATACATTATTTCATGAGCTAGATTATTTATACAATAATAGCATCATTATAGTCAAAAATATTTTAAGACTGCCTTGCAATATTCTGGGAGACAACTGTGTATTTAATGTGCCATGTGAAGCTTTTGACAATTGTATACAATTTTTGTTGTTACCTTTGCATTCAATATTTTTACTTCTTCTTAAGTGTAAAAATTTATTTTGTATAAAGGCTTTCATGGTGGATGTTCATGTTATTATGATTTTTGTGGGAATAAATTATTCCTTTTAGCAACTGCATTTCTTAGGTGGGTATTATAATTAAAATTTTGTCAATTTTAAACAATAGGATATTATCATATTACTTGTAAAATAAAGCCTTATCATTTTTAACTTTATGACTTTTGTGAGGAATAACATCTTGATTGTTGCACATGCAGTTAAAGATCAGTTTTGGAAATCTTTTACCACAGTAAAATGATAACAATGTAAAATCTGACACTTTTCATTAAAAGAGATAATCTCTTTGAGACAGTTGGTTCCAGCTCGTTGTGATATATTCTGTAGGTTTTTTTAGTCCAAACAGCTTGTGTACTATTAAGGGATACAGAAAATAATGAGAATATATTCTAAGATACTTTTTGTATTGCTTAATGTTAATGGCTATTGAGTGTAATTTTGAAAGTACAATTTTCTGCTGTTGCATTTATGCATTTGATTCCTGTTTTGGATGGTTGGCAAGGTGTAATATACATTTTTCAATATACAAAATAAACTCATCTATAAGATATATAGGTACTCGTCATTCAGTCCTGCCTTAGTGAAGAACAACATTTTGACTTATTAAAATCATTATTGTAAAAGTATTTTTTGTTAGACATTTAAAACCACCACCACAAACTCAATCCTAAGATAGTTCTGAAAGGTAAGGATATAGGTCACTCAGTAATAAGCCCAAGAGAGTGCAAAAACTCACACATAAGGAATGGGAGCTATTTGCAAAGCGCACCTCCTATATGTCAATTTTTTCATTCTTTTTTGTAGTCATATATCATGCCATTCTGCTATTAGAAATGTTGGTACAGAAGTACTATGGTTTTAACAGATGTAACAAAGAGGGGATTAATTACCCAGACAGTACTCTTAAAATGGGCACAAAAGACAATAGATGTAGAGGGGTAGGAACAAAATAAACCATAGATCTGGGGGATGTTTCTGATTCTCAGCAGAAAGCGAATACAGTTATGCTCAAAGGCGGAAGTGGATTGAAAACAGTCTTCCAACCTATGTCAATCTGCCACAAACTATTTGGAAGTCTAGCATACAGGGACATCCCGACCTATATCAATCTACCATAAACTATTCAGAAGCCTAGCATAGAGGGGCAATTCATGCGGAAAGGCAAATCATATTTTTTATAACATTATAATAAACAACTTTAAACGAACAGGACTCTACTATTTGAAAGTAAAGACAACTATTTACGATCTGACGTATGCAAATTACTATATTATTGTTCTACTTTAGTGTTATTATTAATTGTGGAAAACCAATGCGTTCTCGAAAAAAATTTTAAAAATAAACATTTTATTTTTTTATATGACTAAGTGATCATAAATCTACATTTCCCACTTTCCAGTGCTAAATATTTAAAAAACATTACGATATACATAATTGTATAACACCAAAAAATCAAGGGGCGCTACGAAATCAGCTTACTGATTGTTAAATACTTTGCAAATAACGACACGTATAATGACAGCGTTTTGACGTATGAAGGCTCTAGCTATCATCCGACGTTCAAAAATGCGAAAACATTGTCCTAAATTAAAAAACAATTTCGTTTTCATCAACATTCTGATAACATATTCATTTTATTTTTTATATGACGAAGGAAACATTCATCCCCACTTTCCGCATTCCAAAAAGCGATCATGAACAAAAACGAGTACACTTTCATTATTTCTTCTTAACAGACGATGGAAGCATCAACCTCCATTTTCCGCCTTCCAAGGCGAATGTACCTGAACAAACTAAGAGGATATAGCGATATAGCTATCTGGAATAATAAATGTATCTAATGTACTCAAAATTGATTTTACGCATTGTTTTTTCTTGCCTGGATTTTTTATGGCTTTCACTTTACGCAACTGATTTTATCATTGCATTTAATATCTAGCGCAAATGCATTATTAGAAATTAATAATAATATTGAATAAATGATTCCAGAGGGAAAATAATTCTCTGCTCCTGAGTTCTATTATTTACTGTCAGGTAGTTCTTAGGATTGAGAGCTGAACTCTTACGGAATATTGAAAATCACAGTAATTGTTTCTTGAAAAAATTAGTTTAAGGTTCATAACCACGACTTTAACCAAATCCATCTTTTTTCCGTATCAGCTTGCAATTACAACGAAAGTTTGCATGACTTTTAATTTGTCCGTGATTTTCGCCTGTAGTCGCAAACGTGCAAACTGAGAATATGTAGCAAGGCTCTGTCAATTGTGTGCGAGATTACAAATTAAGATACCCAGTGTAGTAATTTTTTGAGAAAAAATTATAGCCACAGTGAAATTTTGCATGAAGTTATCGTGAGCGGAAAGAAAATTGTAAAGGAAAAATAGTGTTCCAATTATGGTCCTGGAAAAAACAAACAGTAAATTGCTGTTTTTGAGCTCTATGTGTTTAAGTACGAATATTATACATAGATAGGAGGTTCAAATGAAAACAGTTGTTTTTTTAAAAAAGGAATGAGATTTTACATGCCAACTTCGAATAATTAGATTGCTTGCGAATCGTTATAAAAAGCTATTTCTGTAAAGTCTTGTGATTATTACGTCTATTATTCTACGTACATACTTTATTTTTGCTCAAATATATTTAAATTGATTTAGAAGGTAATCGCGAAATCCGATTGTCATCTATTTGAGTCACTACATAATTGCAAACGTGAATAACACGTTTACTTCAATCATCTGAAAAAATGTACATATCAGTACGAAAATGACCGCATGCATTGAAAAATTAAGGTAAAGGCCTAAAATATAAAACGCAGATATAAAAACTCCTTTCTTTAATACATGAAAAAATTATTTTATAGTACATTAACTTCCCATCTTCGTGATGTTGTGCATCGGCTACTATTACTGATTCTGGACTCTAATGCATTTTGTAGGGATTTATAACGAATTCGACGAAACTTGTACATCCGTACAAGTTTCGTCGAAAGAAAGTAATTAGTATATCCGTAGCACTAAAGGGTTTACATAGACCGTGCAGCATTTTGCATCTCCGGATCTAGTGCTCGAAATGGACGATTTTTTATTTCCGGTAGCTAAAGGAACTGATTACAAACATTACGGTAACTAGACGTCTTGTCCAATACAATCCCTCCGTATGATGTTTTGATGAAACCGTTTTAATATTAATAAAACAGAAATAATTACATTGGGACTATTAACTAGTCTTGAAGATATAACATCATTGATATAAAATTCTTATTCATATCATATTTACAAATTTACTAACTTAATTAACCTTTTTAATTTCAGACTTGTAAATAATGAAATATGAGTAGTGCAGACCGTGTGTATTCGTAGTTTTATTATTGTTTATAGGGTGCTTTCGGTGGATATGGTCATTTAGCACCTCTTCAAGTAGGAGAAAAAACCCATTTGGACAAACAACACCCATGCCCTTGGCGGGAATCGAACCTGCGACCCTTGTGATAGCCGGCGAGCGCGCTATCACCAGGTAACCCGCCTGGCTCCAGACAATTCAATCGCAATATTGCATGGGTAGTTTTTCTTCCTGTTTGTATCTCTTGTACCGACGTCACCTAAGCACAAAACAGGAGATTAAACTATCCAATCTCAAGTTGGAAGTTTGGTCTTTTGTGTTTATAGCAGCCAGTCTCCTTCCCAGGCATGCAGGTGATAGCGAGGCAGGCGGTGGAGGGAGGGGGGACAATGCATAATCATGAGAAGCCGGGTGGCGGATGAGCAGTAGATGAGAGGCGTGGGGAAATAAAATTTCTTCAAGTAGTTGTTTCCTTGAATTAGGTGATGAGCATGTGGTTCAGGATTGAAGTAGTGGTAAAGGGATTACATCATGCACTAAGGATAGAACAAGTTACTGTTTGATGAGTAATAATGGATGAAATAATTTTTTCATTTCTTTCAAAAAATCCTTATTGAAAAAAATCTCCACCATGCTACTCTTCACCGGTTATTCATATCACCCAATGAGGATACCAGTTTAGACGCGTTTCTCTTTATTTACGGATCTGAGCCGTTGGAAAAGAGATCCCCAAGGGAGGCATATGAGAAACCAAAAAAATCACACCCTGCCCACAAAAGGGTGATCCTGCTGGGGAAAAAAATGAGTGACAGCATGCCATATGTTCAATTGACAATTGCTCTTGCGGGACACCAATGGCAACGATGCACGTCTTAGGCTTTACCGATACGATACGGTACTTGACCTCCAAAGGATGTTTTTTATGTTACCCCCGCACGGATTTGCACTACCGACATTTTTCGTTGCTTTTCCTCCTATGAATGTTTGTTTTTTAACCCTTGCACTCCGTAGGCACTTTCGATATGATACGATGCTTGGCCTCCTAAAATATTGAAATTATTTTGGAAAAACGATTTCTTACACTGATGAGTACGAGTGTTACTACGCTAAGCCTACCAGTCCAGGAAACAGAGAGAAAAACATTGTTTTAATGACAGCTTTCGATATATCTGAGTTAGAAACTGGTACAAAGTACGAGCGACGCTGTGGCTCCTATTGTTTATAAAGAAAAAATACCACGTTTTTTAAAGCAATGAATAAGAAGTTAGTATTTAATATTTTAATTGATTTATATAAACGATTAAAATATGACTATTTCATAAGAGTGTCCATTTGAAATTGATCCGAAAAGTTAATAAACAAAAAAGATATGGCTTTTAACAGTAATCGAGTTTCGATAAACAAGTAAGCGCATCTCTGAAACAAATTAACCGATTGAAGTTTACAAGATCTTAATCGATTTGGAATTGAAAAGGGTTCCCATTAAAATGTTAGAGAGATTGATTTTGTGAAAAATAATTTACTTTTAAATAATGGCATTTTTGGAAGGTTTTTCGTTTGTTTTGCAATAACTAATTGAGCAAATCGAACTTAATACGGCTCAAATTAAAGGTCTTCAAGGACCTAAAAATTATTCTCGACTTTTAATTCTCTAAAAATCCTATATATTTGCTTGTAGATAGAAAAACCTGTTTCGGCCAACTTTGGACGCTCGTAGCACCAAAAAGACATGACTCTCGAGTTGCAAACATGTTGCGGGATCTTCTTTCGCCCCCCACCCCCCCTTCTCAAACGAAAGACAGGTCCCATCCGTTCCTTTAAAAAAGTTTTAAATATCTATGTTTTTTTCTCGGTTTCCTTGACCAAACCGCTTAATTCGTCGGAAATGTACATTTCCAATACGTAAAATCGAGTGGAAACCGCTCATCAGCAGAACGTTAACTTAATAACCCCTGCGCTCTAATCTAACCTTTCTATTCTATACAATGCAAAGGCGACATATCCAATTAACCTTTGCTATGTCACGGAGGTTATAGTTCGATCAACACACGGGACATGTTACCACATTCTATGCTGACCGCACTGAACCCAGTGCGGTCAGCATGGTAGAGGACGTTGACCTATCACAAATTGGGCACAAGTCATTCATTATCACAATATTTTGCTGAATGTCCCTTTGAATGACTTCCCTAAAAGAACTTGGCTTAAACGACATGTCGATATCTAAACCCTTTGAAATGCTAAATATCTAATAACAGACAACCCCGCAGTTAAATGTATCCTCTTGCTTGGGGTAAGGGAGTCTTACACGACCATAAGTCAACTTCTATAACGTCAGCAGTAAACTTATTTCTTGTCCTGAGGGACGATTTAAATTTTTCTAGTACTTCGTTAACCAGTGAGGCCGCGGAGGTGAACATGGGGTCAGAATAAGTCATTACACTATTAATGAAATCAGCCTTTAAGAGGCACCAATGGCTATTACGTACATTGAGCGTCATTATGGCTGTTTGTCTGAAAGCTTCTGACTTATCAAAGAGAATTTTTCGGTAAAATTACCATTCAACGCTATAGTCGACAATTCGAAAGATACATACAACGCGGTGGTACCCTGAACATGAATGTTTGAAAAAGCATCAATCGCAAAATTATTCAGCCATCCATCCCTGTAGGTACACTGAATACCATCGGGATAAAACAAGTCATTACCGAGATATCCTAAAACGTGTGTACCGTCACAGGGAAAACTACAGTCGTAGAGCCCGCTAATCGATACTTAACCATTGTCAAAGAACGGTAGTCGTGGCTCGTGTTCAGGATTTGAAAATCTCTGCAATTCCTGGACCGCATTGTCACCCACGATTTCTTTCGCATGTTCCGTCATCTCACTGATGACCTCCCCGGTTGAAGGCCTTTCGTTAATAAAGGAAGGCAAATCCTGCCCATCGAACCGCTTTAACGAATCATTGTACTCTACCTAAGACGTTATTAAACTTAGGCACGTGGAAGAGCAATACATTTTCCTCTTTATTTTTTCCTACTCCGCCTTTCTTCCTCTACACCATCTATCGCCCTTTTCCTTTTTTCCACGATCGGGTATGTTAAGTTCTAATCCTTTTGCGAGAGCAGCAACGGTCAAGCTAATTGCTCTAAAAAATCGCGCACATTTAACATTAAGGACATATTTTTTCACGTGGCCAAACCAGTTTACGACACACGCGTTGCTAAATCTTTTCCTTATGTCACCGTCACTCTCTGCAGGAGACCCTACGATATCGGACCAAAGGGGCGCTTATGGAATTAATCATTTTAAGACGTAGGTAACATCTTGAGGCAGTAAAAATAATTAACATCTCCTACCTCGTCTAACACAACTGTGTCCACTAGTTTCACAAAGACCTGGTCAAATGGACTGGAGGCGTATAGGGCTTCCTCTTGCATTAGAATTCCCTCCTCAGTTTTTAGAAGACTTCGTAATAGAATAAGTCTAAGAGCGAGAGAGAGCAAGGCTTTTTCTACAGACGTACCCCTGAATTTACTTGTCAAAATAACAAAAAAACATTTAAATATCTCGATCATTTCACACAAGGAGGACGCACATAACATTAACACCATACTTTCCATCACTAAGCACTTAAGGCACTTAGCATCGGTGTGCTTGTTAATTGCTTTAGCGACAGTGTGCATGGAATGAGCACAACAGAGTCTAACGGGAATAAAGCAATCGCGAACGGATTGTCCAACACATTTCCTAGAGCAATCACTAAGATAATCTGTCAGTGTGTTCAAACACTACTGTGTGTAGCATCGCAAAACTGAAGTCGCATTTGAAAAGAGGGGCCACCTACCGCGCTTTTTTGCAAAAATCTTGAATTCTCCCAATAACTCGGAAATACCTTGGGCGTCGTGGAAGGCGGTCACGATGTCTAATATTGGAAAAATTATTATGTTAACATTTACAACTTCAGCATAATATTAAATCTTTTTGTTCTACCAAGGAGGACATTAACAACGGAACCAGTAGCGTCCAAATGCAGTGTCGGTAGTGCATCTTTAGGAAACGCAAGCAATAAATTCAGTTGCGCTTCCGAGAAATAAAAAAACTTGTAGTGGCTCTGGTACGGATTGGATGAATTACTTCCGAGACATTTCTAAATTCGAATAGCACATCCAAAAAATCATCCGCATGTAAGTCCTCGTAAGCCTTGATCTCCGCCCGAGGTTGACGAAGAACCTGGGTGCTCTTAATTCCCAGTAAATTATCGCGCATCATACTTTCCCTATTAGCTTCCAGAATAGTGCGGTTCCTATATTGGCGCGCATTCGTTGTTTTCAAAATCAATTTGGCACCAACTCTATACTTACCACTTAAATTCCTAGTTAATTCCTAGTTAGATTCCTCACCACTGCTCCAAACGGAGACGAACACATCGCTTCTCAACGGCGGAGCATCTTTCACCATTAATCTGAATTCTTTACATGTTTGCAATGCCCTCGAATAACTAAGTGAGGGGAGTTGTACCTCAGAACCATATTGAAGTACCACCAAAGTGATCAACCCGAAGGTTGGTATGTTAAGTGATGGTAGATCTCACCTAGTACTAAGCCCACGGCGTGTGGAAATTCACACATCAGGGTAGAGGAGCCAGTTCATTTCCCTGTGCCGC
>WURS02429115.1:0-16002 GCA_011762765.2 Rhinocypha anisoptera | reverse complement strand
ATTGGAATGGAAGGGTAGGAGGAAGTTTTGGCTCATAAGAGACTCTAAAAATATGTTTCAACTAGTGAAACTCAATTAAAAAAATATTTTGTGTTATTTCAAGTCTGATTTAGCAATTAGGCTCTTTAGACCGAGAGGAAGGGTATACAAGGATGGGAATGGGCGGGTAGAAGGAAGTTTAGGCTTATAAGTGAAAGCTTAGTGAAATATATGCCATTCGATCATTTTAAAATTAAGTTGAACTTGACTCTTATGAAATAATAACCGAGTAATAAGGTCCTTCTAATAGGGAAAGTGATCGTATTACTCCATAATGTATATAATGTAAATGTGTTAATTAATTGATGTGACTTAACATTAATTGAATTAATTAACTCAATTGAAAGTGTTTTCTTTCTCCACTATTATGGAAAGTCTCCACTATATCACACCTGAATCATCATTACATATGTTAATTACATTTAATATTAAGTGTAATAATAGTAAATATTAATCTTGTTCTTTCTTTATCTGTCTACCAGTACGTACATTTAATCATGATCTCCGAATGCTCTTTTTGTGGGTATGCATTTTTAATTATTCCTTACAGAGATGCACTCAAATTATTTCTTAAATTTTAATTATGTAAATGGACTTATCCACTAACTTTCAAATAAAATATTTTATAACTAAATGGTAGATTTGGATGAAATCAGAAAAATTTGCGCTCGCGGTATTCTAAAAATTCTTAAAGCACTGCACAATATAATACGCATTGCATAGGAGTAACATTATTCGGCTCCAGGTATTCTCAAACACAATTTCTTCCGTCCAAAGTCTTATCGTATATTTCCCGCTACTTCTCATACATTAGCGTTCTTTGTATGATTTGCGTTCTTTCATGGCCTTCGTTATTCTACTACCTCTTACAATCTCTTCTTCTACTCACAACACTTAAATGTAAATGGTTCTTTGGCTTACACCATCATTTTCGTAATGTTCTCACTCTTATGGCCATTTTCACCTGACGTGCTGCCCAAACGAGTATCGCGACGTCTTTGTTCCATTCCTTCATATTTTTTTGGTTAACTTGTCTTACTATTTCCTTTGTTTCTCCTTACTTTTGTTTTCTCACCATTTATCATCATATAAAAACTTTTACACTTCTCGTAATGAAGGCTCAAAGAGTGTAATTCAACGAAAACCTTGATGATCACAGCTTGGCCATCAATAAATCAACATAATTAGCTTTCCATCTTGCATAAGACTTTTTTTCCTTACGTGCCTCTTTTACGACATCCTCGGCATATTTTAAACTCAACGTCAGTAGCGTTAATTCTGCATTCCTGCCCTACCTGTTAATGTACATTCTGATTCTACATCCTTTATACTACTTGTGTACTTTGAATCATGCTTAAGCTTATTATTAATATTATTGTTACCTCTCCAGCACTCTTAGTCTCCGTAATACTTTGATTAATAATTATCTCAATGCTTTGTACAATAACTTCTCGAATATTTGGAAATACAAAAATATAATCTCGCCTTCATTCTATTTTTCCTATTGATGACCTTGTTGCTATTGTACCATGTTTTTCTCCCATTTATAAATACAAAATGATCTTCACTTCACTGATAGGCAACCATTTTCTCTTTTCTTCAGCCTTTTGTTGATGACACTTAGAACTCTGCCTGCTGGAATCAAGTTGAAACAAAATGCCTTATCATATTTTTTAATAACTAGTTATTTTTTCTTCATATTTTGACAACACTAATTGACAAAATATTTGGACATGTTTAAATAGTATTTAAAGTTGGCCTACTTCCAAAATAAATATATCACACAATTTCTTATCTATCTACTGTTCAAATTAATATTACTACATGTAAATCATGAATGCTTGTCATTTGATTTCCACTCGTTTAAATGGCAGATGAAAAACGAAAATCTAACCTCAACGTAACTTAATTCAATCTTCACTTTAAACGAATATTTTTTGGCTAGAATATGTACTTTTTTAAATATGAGGCTTTATATTTTACGAACTGACTGCTTTTGGGAGATTAAAAATATTTAATTTCCACAATTTTTCCTAAAACGAAATCTTTATAGGAGATTTATTTTTATTCTTAATTTCGTTCAAACATGGCAGAAGCTAGAGAAAATGATAAATCATAAATATGAGGAAATGATTAGCCATAATGAAACATATAATCCAATTAACTCGCCAATGAACTAATTTAATTTGAGTCATTGACTAAAATGAAAATAGTCGAGTATTGAAGAAATATTCGTTACTCCCGGTCAGTGTTACCAAATTAATTATAGACAGGGTTGATATTTACCTATCTTACTAAATAGTCCTAGTGTTACGTTACTAATTGGTCACATTTTGGTTCCGTGAACCAACGAGTCGAGAGTTAGACAAACTCTAGTGTAGCTAGAGATCATTACACTTGGTGATCAACGCTCTTGGATGGATTATTCTCCAAAAAAATTTGTTCTAAGTTCCTACACATTCCCAAGCTTCTAGAGTAAAATACGAACTAGCTGTGAAGCATCTTATAACTGGAGTTCTCTGTAATGTCAGTCAACATATAAACCACTGAGTTAACTAGGTATAATAAAATATCAAATAGGAGTAATAAAGTAATAATATTATGTCTCTGAGCAACAAACATCCCTGAAGGAGCATGTAATTATGTATAATTGAATACTATTTTAATCAGTTTCAGTGGAAGTAAGATTTATCGATTTATAAAAGTGTCGAGACGAATTTTCTCATGGGAAACTTTCACATTCTATGAACCAAATATGTCGAGTTTGTATTTTATCTTAGAAAGAAACAATAGACATTAATTTCGAAAAAATAACATAGATGCTTAATAACTGAACATCATTTTTATAAAACAAAAATGTAATGATACATGATAAAATCCTGCTGTAGTTGTTCAACCTCTTAGTCAATGGAAAAAATAGCTTTTAAAAGCCAAAACAAATTAAAATTATTTTACGGTATTCCCTTAGATAAATTTAAAACAAATGGCAGCTCAGAAAGAAGCAAGAATTTATCAACTGATGCGTTTACTGCCTAGTCTAATGCGTTTAAGGAAAATCTGCATGAATGCCCTGAAGATTTTTTTATGGTGGTTCTAAATTTAACAGAATTACTGGAATTAAATTGGAATTAAACCGAAATATCTCAAATTACCCACCGATCTTATAATATTAAACAGTTAACAAGATCAACATTTGACAAAAATGACTCCCAATGTCTTTGCTGTCGATCAGAGGTAACTATTTAACCTGCTGTATGAGTTACTTGTATAGTGCCAAATATCAATATGAATGACATTATTGCATCGAATGAAATGATTTTCCACCACTCAATTTCATTCCATAACATAGAACCCAGACCAATGAACTTTCTAGCCGAAGTTCTCAAAGAGAACCCATATCAAGTACCACCATTCCTCGAAAACATCTTGCCAGTCGTTTTATGATTATCCCTAGGAATGGAAGTCCGCCAAGACCACCCTTCGCTTTAAGGGAGAAAAAAGGAAGACCCTAATTTTATAAAATGCTTTAATTCCTATTGTAAGATGAGCAATAATTTTTAAATCATTGTCGGTAAGAATAGAATCTCATTATATTCAACGTCATCGTGGCAGACGTTGGCGGTAACAATTTTAATACTATCAACCAGTATTGATTATTTAAGAGTAGTTTGGGACTGGTGGACGAATAGTGTATTATGGCCACAACCTCGAGGGAAAGTTACTTGATTTTAATTTTTAAAAGAAATTACCTAAATGGGAGTTTTAATAATTGAGTTGTTCTGTAAAAAAAACGAGGAAAAATGTCTGGAAATATACGATTAATTACTTCTGATGTTTCAAAAATGTATTACTCATAAATTTAAATGGTGGTTTTGCCCACAGATGTAAAGTGGGATTCGAGCTACTCCCTCAGTCTATGCATTTCGTATTTTGATTTGCATTCTTCCAGTAGAATAAGCATTTCAGGTAATATATTGAGATTTGAATGGCACTGATTTTGGGTTTTAATATCAATAATTTGAAGATCACTCTTTATTCATAGCCAATTTAAAGATTATTGATTATTTAGTATTTGAACTCGGATATTGATTAGTTTTGCTAGAAATTTTCAAAATGTGATGAAACACTTTCTTATTGGCAGTTGTTTAGTGGTGAGTATTGCCGATGAATATGTAAAAATTGCATTTTTCCTAGAGATTGCTAGATTAGAAGGGCAAATGACCACAGTCACCAGAACAGAATAATTCACCAGAATAAGACCATGGTAACGCAATGAAAATTCCTCTTAACTTGAGTTATTATTTTTTATATGGAAATGCAATCCTTTTGGCTTCGATAGCTCTGTCTGTTAGTATAGTTTGCCTTATGCAAGTATGTGCATAGCTAATCTCAGAAACTTACTAAGGTAATATTTTCCTTAAAGGTAAGTCATTCTTATACTAAACAAAACCTCTGTAAATATAGTCTGGGAGACGAATTGGCTATTTTCAGGCGTGATATGGTGGAAAACTATTAATCACAAAGAAATGGCACTTTTCCACTGGTTAAAAATTTGTTATTGTCAATCAGGTTTCGATGTACTACATCATCTTTAGACCTGTCAGTTTAGGGAATTGGGTAGCCTTGAATGATGGGATAACGTCGTAAATTGTACATAATTCAGAATCTAATCATAATCACATCAGGCGTGACTTCGTAGAACGTATGGATATCCATAATGGAAAAAACTTTGTAGTTTACAAATTGTTTAGGTGGTAGGACGCGTTTCGCTAATATTCATGAATATGCTACAGAGAAGCGAAACGCAAAAAAGCAAAAAAATCTACAAAGTTATTCCTATTATGGATTCAGAGTTTACTCAGCATAGAGTGTAGCCGGTTTATTTTGAGGAGGTAGGTGTAACTTAGTATCAATGAATGTGTTACTTTCTTCTAAATAAATCTGTGAAAAAATATAATTTTTATCGGATGAAATATTTATTATAAGATAAGTGAAGCATGTTAGTATGCCTCATTATATTATGATATATCATGAGAATTAAGAATGAGAAAACTTTTTGTGGATTCCATGATTATTTCACACTCAGATGAAATGGGAAATTATGAGAGAGAAACAGTATGAATGGTACTAACAGAATCGAAAATTACCTATGAGTCAAATTTATTGTGAAGTTTTAGTGCTGTAAAAGCAGTTGAAGATAGATATATTAAGGTATTATCGTATTTTCTGGTAAATAACACGCATCTACTGAGTAACACGCATTTAAAAAATCTCTTCACTGTGATAAATGTATAGGTAACACGCACTATAAAAATCCTTTCTATGATCAATGCATTGATAACGTGAATTTCAAAGTTGTCATGTTTTTGAAATGTAATTATATGATTACATTAACATTTACTATGTATATGTTGGTTTGAAAAGTCCTAGAGAGTACATACTTAATAATTTCCGCGATATATGACGGTGAAATTTTCAGTGAAATTTCAGTGAAATTTTCTGTTATATACCATGCACATTTATTTTTATCAATTTTCCATATTTTTAGTATAGAGAACACTGGGGTTATATACCAGAAAATACGGTAAATATCATTTGATATTTAATATCAAAATATTGCAATAAGGGTTAAGAATCATATAATCATTTCCAGATCTTATAAGCAATTAATAGAATTTTTCATGGTGGATATTAGGCAACTTACTCTTTATCTAAAGCAAGTGTTTCCTAAACTTTTTCGGGTCCCCCCGCCCACTTCCGATCTCTAGACCCCTAGACTAAAACAACGTCCCCCAGAGTTGCGGAATACTTTGGGAAACACAGATCAACGACAACGAAACTTGTAAAAACCAATTCGACTGTTTCGTAATCTCCGAACATACATTACTACCCCTAAATATGGAATTCGAATCACATCAGACCTTCAAGAGGATCATGGGAAATCTTCCAAAGTAGAAAAAAGAGCAAGTGTTGCCCTCCTTCCCAATTGGTCGGGCGGTTATAAGCTCCACCCTGCTACTCACCCTGGCCAGCGAGATCCCGCATTCCACCTGCAGAAGCCGACCTTTGGTGGATTCAGGTTATATGAAACTCCTCAAATCTGATTTACATGGGAAAAAATTTCAGACAGCATTATAATCGGTCAAAAACCACAAAAATTTCTAACTTAATAATCAAACTTGATTTTTACTATGGCGGCGCGCGTTTGCCTGATTCATAGTAACTCATTCTAAAAATTTTACTAGGACCCCCCGAATTTTTCCATCTTTTTACTCTAGCGCGATAACAGTAGGGACTAAAAACGAAGTAACTGCTGAAGTGGCGTTCATCAAAAGTAGCATATCAATTATCTAGTTTTGATTTGATGATATATTTAACGTTTTTGCTTAAAATTACGACGGAACGAAGGAAAATTTGTTGGCTGAGTTTAAGAAAAAAGTATTTAGCATCCTATCGCTGTTTGAAACCTACACTACGATTGAAATTGTACATGACTCAAAACGGTATACGACGTTGTTCGAATTATTTGTGGAAGAATCAATTATTATTAACTCTGGGACGGTGGAGGAGTGGGCGGCATTGCTTAAATAGTCACAGGCAAAATAAACGAAACGAATAATCAATCTAAGTTAGCTTCCCGAAAAGAATGAACTAGTAACAACGGAGCGAAAAATATTAGCTCTAAGGACAAATTATGATGGCTGATATAAAGCTGCACCACATTTTGAAAATAAATAATTGGAATGATAATGGGATACCCACTCTACTTGTAAGCCCTGACCTTATAGTGATTGATTACTATAAATAATTATTGACCGAAACGTGTTTTGGGAAATCCCTATAGCATGAAGTACGCTTTAAGTACTTTAGTATATAATACTATATACACTTTAATACTATTCAATTTTGTACTTCTCTAATTTAAAATGATGTTTGTATGTGCTAATGGCCGAAATGAGTTTATAGTTGAGAATACTACCGGTGACTTTTGATGACTATCAAACGATCCCTGCTATCATTTTTATTTTCCTTACGCTCATTCGGAATTTACTCTCGTTTTCGAAGGCAAGGGGTCCATAATATTAAGGTTGTGCCATTGCAACTCTTTCTGAAAATTATATATGTTCTAAACCAATGGGAATGAATGCTGTTAATTTTTTGGCGCTCTACTAACTTGTAGCAATTCGCCAAAGAAAAACTCAGGTGACGCAATCTGTATCAGTGCCAAAAGACTCAGGTATATAGGACCCTTGGCCTGAGGATGTTATCACTCTCGCGAATTTCAAACAGATATATCGTATTATAGCAAGTGATTTCATTCGGAATCTTGAGGTTCTCAAGATAGAAGTTTGCACGATTACTAAGGAATAAGATGAAGTTGCAATAATTTTATGAATAATTAAATGTATTTGACTAAAAATACCATCCTTTGGGAATGCGGACCCTGTATCCGATATTCATTATCAGTGGAATCTTGTACGTGCCTCAGAGGAAATCATTTCGTGTAATTTTCTATGCTTCACATTTGACCCTCAGTGCTCCGAATACGGGTGTAAAGTACCCCCCACACGGGCTCACTCAACGATTTCTTTATCCAAATGGTTGCCATACGCCTTTCGCTCAAACAAAATGACGCCGTGCGGATCAGTTTCCGTTTCGAGGCCACGAGGCGAAATTTGAAATTGTATGGACCTCTTATTTTAATCCTGAATCCTTTGAAAAAAAATAATGTAACTCTGACAACGCCATTGGAGGCAGAAGGCGAGGTAACACGTAAATAATGTCAAAAATTCGGAAAGTACCGAAGTGCTTGCTTTGGATTGATGTCAGGGCTTTTAACAAGGGCGGTGTGTCACAATCGAGTCCAATCTTTCAGTTCAGGGGAGGAGCCAAATGGGAAGTTGGTGTGAGAGAGTTTGGTATACGACGGCCTCTGGTTGGAGGGATTTCCGTCGAAGGTTATTGGCTTGGCCAGTCGACCATCGTGGTGATAATCCATAAATTATCATGTCATTACAACATTTTATGTGCCTACTGTAAGGAGCGATAATCATGTTAAGAAAAAATAAGTCTGGTTAAAATGTTCCACGCTGACGTTGTAATGGCCTTTAATTGCCCAAAATTCTGCTTATGTGGAGGAATTTGTGAATCCAGTCTTGATTCATTCACAAGTGTTTTGATCGATTACTCTCCATTACCATAATCTATGGAACTCCGCACCCTTTCCTTGTGAATTGCACCTTAATCAACCGACTTAAAAAAAAAGACGAAAAAACATATTTCGCTACCGAATAATGCATATTTTGAGACTTAAAATTTAAAAAATTAAGAGGACAGATTGTTTTTATTCAATGTATTAATTCTTTTAAATTCATTCACTTTTTTATATTTCGGAGGGGAACAGCTGAAAAATTCCAATTTCACTTCTGGCATTTGACCTATCGGGTAAGGACTTTCATTCTGTTGTTACCTCCGTTTAAAGTTTCGAGTTAGAAACTTTCGGTTTCGACATGATTAACTTTTTAGAATATTTTAGGGATACTAGAATATTTTAGGGATACTTTTAATTTAATATAGAGTAACCATCGGAATGTAGTGGAATTTGAATGGGGTACATATAAAAATGGCAATTGTCGAGCCAACATTTAAAGCAGTGGAATTTTCTCCCCATATCAAATGGAGTATTTTCCCAATTTAACCGTTTAATTACGTGATAAATTTGAACCGCATCCATCATCAAAGTTCTCAATCCGACGGTCTGTACTCTGTCTGATCTACGGGAAGACCTATTTTTGTGCAGTGAAATTCTCACATAGAATACTTAAGGCCATTTTCCCAATCTGTTTGACTTGCGTTTGGACTCTCCACAGATATTTAACGAGGGCTGTTCAAAAAAGCGCGTGGTTAAATTTTTATTTCGATAATTTATCGCGTAAAAATTTAATTGTATGTTATTTTCTTATTAACAGTTACATGCATAAGAACATATCATCAGGTGGTAAAGTACATCATTAAATTAATCAGGTTATTGCCTTAATAAAATTATAAATAATATACGTGTAACAAATGATTAAATATTTGAAACTAACAAGAAGAAATATACACATAGGGAACAGTCTTATGTAACTTTTACTATAGAATACGATACGGTTTCAGGTGTAACCTTGTGGAAGTCTAACATACTAGGAGTAATGGAAGTAACTCTTCAGTTTCCGCATGAAAATTTATTATGCACGACCATGGTTTCGTAGCAAGGCTACATCATCAGGTGGCCACTCTTCACAACTGAGCTATGAAATGAGGGTGATGAGATGAAGATATTAGTATCATCTGCATAAAGGATCGCTTTATCATTCTTTGTCAACAATAAATTATTAGGTAGATCATTAATGAGAACCAGGAACAAAACTGAGCCCTGCGGTACACCATGATAAATATTTTTTTGCAGAGGAGTGATATTTAGCACCATTTATGTTTAAGAGCACACTCTGAGATCTATCTGATAAATATGACTGAATCCAATTATTAGAGATGCCGCAGATGCCATATCTCAAGGGTTTTGCCAAAAGAAGTTGATGATTGATATTATCAAATGCCTGAGAGAAATCTACAAATAATCCTAGAGCATGTAATTTATCATCAACAGCAGTAAGAATGAAATTTATATCCTCATTGACTGCTGATAAGGTGGATCTCTTTTTTCGGAATCCTTGCTGACTGGTAGTAAGCAATTTGTGGGACTCGAGAAAGGAAATAAGGTGATTATAAAACACACTAAAAAATTTTGCCAATCTGTGACTGGTGTGGAATTGGGTGATAATTACTCAAGTCAGTTGAATCTCCTTTTTTCTTATGGACAGGAATAACTTTTGATTCCTTGAGGGGTTTAGGGAAAATGCCCAGCCGAAGAGACTCATTTACTAAGTAGAGTAGGGGGTCCTTAATGAAATAATAAGATTCAGCTATGACATATCCAGGTATCTCATCCAAGCCAGCGCTGCGTTTATTACCTAAGCTGAGTACTATGGCTTTAAGTTCAGTTGCTGAACAAGACTTAAGAAATAGTGATGTAGGATGGGTGGGGATGCCCAGGCAGGCATCAGGGTTATAGGAACTCGATGAGGATGGTGGAGGTGAGAAGTGATTGGCAACTTCATCAGTAAATAGGGATAAATCGGATATAGAGTTGCCATTGAAGTCTAAGACTTTGGGTATATGAGGTTTATTGCCACTATTTCAATTACGATTGATGATATTCCAAATATCATTGGATTTATTTGTGGAAGCCGCAATCCTTTTATTATTACCAGTCAGTTTGGCATTATTTAATATTTTATGGTAGCACATTTTCTGAGATTTATATTCAGCGATCAATTCCTGATCATTGCTTAATTTACAAAAGAAAGCAAGATTTTTAGGATTCTGTGACATTTTCCGGATTTCATCAGTGATCCACGGCTTTCTGGTAGGTCATTTTGCAATTGTTACAAGTTTTAGTAGAAATTCGCAGTGAAAAATAAATTTTTAACTTATTATAAAATAAAACAAAACTCATCAAAATTATTTGCATTATATACCTCATGCCAACTTTCTAGAGCAAGACAACCAACAAAAGATGTAATATTCTCTGGCTTAAATGGACGCTTACAAAGTGTCTGAGCTGGGGGATTATAAGAATTAAATTTACAATGGATTGGGAAGTGATCAGAGATGTCACTATCAAGAACAGTTACTTTCACGGAGGAAGCATCGTAATTAGATATTACTATATTGTTAATTAAGGATGAAGAGCTATGAGTTACCCTTGTGGGAGCATCTAGTATCAGAGGGGCTAGTGTGAAAGTTAGTCGCAAATTTATGAAGTCCCTTTTTTTCATCACTCTCACGTAGTAAATTGCAGTTAAAATCACCAGCTACAATAATTTTAGCATCCGGATAGACGTCCACTATATAGCTAAGAATACTGACAAATTTATCCAAGAATATCTGAAAATCACCCAAGGGTGAGCGATACATTGAAATGCAAATAGTAGTACAATTACCAAGGGTCATTTTACAAATAGCATATTCAAAAACTTCCTGAATACACTGTTCCTGAAAGGGAAGATTAGTAATATCACATTTTAAGTGGTTCCTGGCAAAAATAGCAACACCTCCATTTCTGAGGTCAGGGCGACAATTAGAATTAACTAGGAAATGGTCATGAGGAAGAAATACAATTATCTCATCCTTCTTTAACCAGTGCTCACGCACACACAGACAATATCACCATTATGATTTGCTAATAATATTTCAAACAATTTGTTCCTAATGCACTGGATGTTGATGTGAATCACTAACAGGGCAAGTGATCCTAGTCAGGACTCCTTTTCTTTGAGGGTGGCAGATTGCTTCCTTGTCATTATTTTGTTTGTGGTAGGGTCAGGCGGGTTAGTACTAATTTCACTGATCTGGGATTCAGAATCATGGGGGTATTAGTCCAAGGCACCGGGACAATTATCATCTGCAATTATTTCGCTATGGTCACTTATAGCATCACTTTCCGACGAAACACGGGGTGGATGTTTGGTTGTGAAGAAGTTATTCACTGACACGTTTTGGGGCCATATGGTAGGATCACAGAGTTTGTCCAAGAAACAGACATCCGCAGTCACACGGAGTGACGAGTAGTCACCCTTTGCAGTTAGCTCTGTAACTCGCGTCACAATTGACGTCTTGTTTTGTATGTAGCAAGACAGTTCACTCGGTTTGGTGCCTTTTCTGAGACGCCAAACGTGTAGATGCACCTTTTTTGGCACACCGATGATAATATCGTTGGATGAGTGCACCGCAGAGCCGGTAATGATCTTTCTCTTTCGCCGTTTGCTGACCACTTCCGTAGAGTCGTCATCAGTAGCGTTGTTTTCCGCAAGAGAAGAATTCTTCAATGCACTTGCCGACTGTTGTTGACTTTGTTCAGAATTCTTTGGTGATTCGAGTGAGATGGTCCTTACCAGCTACACGAGCATAGCTAGGGGACGTACGTGTTCTCCGCTTCATTCGCCTTGGACTGTTGTGCAGGAACAGCGTTGGCGTTACTTCATGTGTTTCGGCCTTGTTTAGTCAGCTGTATGATGTGCTCCTCATCATTTTTATTCTCTTTGTTACGCGGCAAATCTATTTCTGTAAAACTGAACTTTTTTAGAGGACATTTTTTAAGGTTTAATTAAAGTTTTCAACTCGTCCACTTCCACTTTCAAAAGTTCAATATCGTCGGCCATTTTAGCAGCTCTGATGCCGTTAAATGTTCGGCAAGTCTAACATCGCCAGAAAATGCCAGCCGCGTCTTCGATGGCTTTCTAACTGATTTCCTTTCAGCCCTGTACATTTCTTATGAAAAACAAATCTACAGCTGTCACATGAAAGGACTTTATCCGAAGTAATGAGGCATTTTTTGCAGGCAAGACACTCGATGCTTTCACTTTGCAGCGCCATCTTTTCGCGAATGTCATCGCTTCGCCGTGATCCGTGATTCTATTCATCGCCGAAGAGATATCCCGACAGCCTACAGTTCACAAGGGGAGAAAGGTCCCGAGGAAACAGAATTCCATGCAAGAGCGGCGACATAATGAATTCACATATTTAGAAAAAATAATATTCAACGTAAGTTAGCATGCTTGTACATATTCAGGAATTAAAAAAATAATATTATATTAATTGGAGAAATCATAAGTATCAATATGAAAATATCTAATGACGAACAGGAATGAATTTGTGAAAATAAATACCTTTTTAAGATAAGAAACAACATTTCCCTAACATCACTGAAATAATAATCTAACAGAGAATATTACGGCGGGAGAAAATTTATTAAAAATGAACCTTGCACATATTTTTTCTCATTTCAACAATGTGTAGTGGACGCATAGTAAAATAAATTTTAGTAATTCAACCAAGCCGACAACCAACCAAGCAACCTTGTTGATTGCTTTACAGGACCGGTTACATTTGATACTAAAAGCAATAGTAAGAAAACAAAAGTAATTAAATTTTCTAGAAAAAAGATAGCTAGGCGAAATATAATTCTAGAAGGGTAAAAAATTCGAACAGGTAGAAAATTTTACATATTTGGGAAGCAACAGAGGAAAACGAACGTAGTGGCCGCAATATATTAGACGAAGAATTCCGTCAGCAAAAAAATAGGCCTTTCGGAAAATGAAGGAGCAGTGAGAGGAATCTTAAGCAGAGTCGAAGAAGAGATTTACGAAAACCCTTATATGGAGTGTAGTTAATATATGGATCTGAAACATGGTCCACGAGGAAAGATGTAGAGAATGAATTGGAGGCTTCTGAGATGCGGGTTCGGCGAACGATGGAGAAGGTGAAGTGGACGGAGAGGAAAACTAATGAAGAAGCGTTGATTGTGGTATCTGGAGGGGGGGGGGGAGAGAGAGAGAGGAGAGAGACGAATTGTTGAGAGAGTGGAATCCACAGAAGGTAGGAAAGGTGAAAAGATGGATGGATGGATGGGAAGGGGGGGGGAGGGAGGGAACACTCTCAGAGGGGGGAGATAGGCTGATGATGGGTATAATCCAGGGGAGAATGTTTGGTAAACGAATTTTTGGTAGAATGTGAGGTACTAGAAATTCTGAAGGTTCGAAGAGGGATTAAGTGATGAAAAAGGTGAACGAATTCAGCCAGAGGATCGTCAAAACATTAGGGTCACCTTAACCATGAGGATCACCTTAACAGATCCATTATTTTCATCAGTGGACACAGCGGATAATCGAGGTTATGCTGCACTAATTATATTTTCATCGGGTCCTGAATTCGTTTTCTACTTCTACGTCTACTTCTAAGCATTACCCTGCAAGCCGCCGCAAGGGCGTGTGGCAGGGGGTGATCCACCACCAAACATTCACATTCACTCCCAAGTGCAAATTTTAAGAGACGCATTACACTCAGAATGAAGCAACCCGCATACAAAATAAAATAGAATAGTAGAGCATCATCGACAACACGCGGGACAATGTTAAACTTCTGATTACATACATGCATGAAAAAAACTAAACGGGAGAGAATGAAAATGAAATTCTCCCAAACGGGAAAATTTCTCCTAAATTATCAGCGGGGACCGATTCTGGTTTAGTCGATTTGATTCACTCAGGAAAAAATAGTTTCATTTATGTTTTAGAATATGGCGAATTAAATAATCATGACACGAGTAAAGTTCTGAAATAGCATAAACGTGATCGTAATGTTATTAAAAATGTATAATAAGTTTGCCTGAAAAAATTCCCTGAAAAGTAGCTAAAATATCGCTGACCACCAAGAAAATGCCGCTAAAGAGCCATTAAAGAACAAAAAGTCCTTAAATGGTTCAAGATAATGACTGAATGCGTAGAAAAATCATATCCTTACATTTTTTAGTGCACATAATATTTTAGTTTATATTTTATGAATAAAGTATTTTATAATTCGTTTAAGCATTTATTGATTAAATTTATTTTTATAAATACATCAATCAAAAAGTAATTCGTAGATAAATAAGAGTGAATGCATAAGTATATAAAATAATCAGACGAAATTATAATTCCACATGTGGAAAATGTTTCAGATGTCGACAAAACTAGGACAATAGTGATTTAACCCAGCGACAAAAACGATAAATTTTAGGTTAATGGCTGGAGTACGGTAGGGAGAACATGGTAGGAGGTACTATTATATTAATAGATTGTAGTGAAAAAACGATAGAAACTGCAGGAACTTGATCGAAATGTTATTTTGAAATCCAGAAAAACCAATGAAGATATGCGTATCACATCAGAAAATCGTATATGGGTATCAAAATAACATTTTATTAGATCTGAGGTTTCCCTAAGAATCCAATTATGCCATTTGATTTCCCACCTACTCCCATTTTCTATTACTCGAGTAGTCTGATTTAAGTGGAAATGCAGAAAGGGAATGACTAAATTCACTCGATACCTACCCATCTTTAGGAAATATCCTTAATAGAACCATGTGTTTAATGCACGCTAATTAACTAACCATATGAGAATTGTGAGATTTCTCATCGTTGGATCACGTGGCGTATGTATATATATATATACACACATACCCCACATGAACCACAGTCGACATATTTGAACTCCGCTTAAGCTAGCAGGTTAAAATAAGAGTGAAATTACCGCAATTCAATCTTCTATATGTGAGCCGATATCACTGAGGCGCGATAAAGTGGAACGGAGGCAAAACGTAATTAATGAATTTTGGTAGCCATTTGCACTTTAAAATTCACTGTTGTAGGTCATTCACTATACACTAATTAAATGCCTGCAACCAATACGGACTCGTTAGTGCTAACGAGTAAAGAATGTAAAGAGAGAAATAAAAAGAACTAAATAGAAAGTTATAGACCTAGAAAGAGAGGTCGGAATTATTATTCCCCATCAGAGCAATAGGAATATCATAATTGGTGAAGATTTCAAGCTTCCATCAATAGAGTGGAATACCTATAGATTCATAGCACGAGGAAAAGACAAGGAGTCATGCGAGGCTCTCATACGTGTTTTTATATCACGGTCGTTACAACATCTAGTACAAACACCCACGAGAGAAAATAATATACTAGATCTATTAGAAACTAATTAATATGAAGATGTCATAAATATGGTAACAAATGAAGGACTTATTGTCCATAGGATAGCGCAAGTTAAATTATGTACGAGCATTGAGAAAAAGGAATGGGCCAAAAAGGAAGATATACTTGTTTGAAAAAACCGACTATGATGGACTAAAGCGTGAATTGAATCAATCGTTTCAGTTATTTAAGGAAAATAGTACAAATAATGACAGTGCGAGATTTTGGAGTGCTTTTCTCGATATCACGCGGTCTGCGGTAGATAAATATATACCTATTAAAATGAACAGTGATAGAACGGAATGAAATAATCCAAAATTGTAAAAGAGCTAAGTCGTTAG
>WURS02429085.1:0-16005 GCA_011762765.2 Rhinocypha anisoptera | reverse complement strand
AAATTATTAGAGACGTTAGAAGTAAGACCTACCAAGGAGTAAGAGAGCTAGCACTTGATAGGAAAGGATGGAGGGCTACAGTCAACCAATCTTCGGATTGAAGTACTGATGATGATGAGATGCTTATTGTTTCTATTATGCAAGACTAACATTATTAAGATTTTTAATGGGAAATTAATTACGTATAAATAATTTTCTAGCTCTGTAGCAGCTAACTTGGAATCAAAATATCCATGATGTGTCATCTGCACCAGTGGAATATAGCTAATTACATATATGTATGTCACCTGCATTGAAAATGTTAATTGATTCATGGCTAGGATTATTAAAATATGTAGCATTATATAGGCCATATATCTTTAGAATGGATATATTTTAGATCAGTGGAAAAAGAAATATGAGTCTTGAAATTTTATTATCACTAAAATAGTTTTTAATACTTGTGAAATAGTAATGTTAGTTTCCCTGTAAATATTTTCACATTGTGAATGGATAGCTCCCCATAGATCATGAATGAGCAGACAAAGTCTATAGATAATGATCTGATTAAATCTTAAGGATCCTTTTCAGGTTCTCTTCAGTCTTTGAGTAATATGTATTTGAGTGTCCAGAATGAAAGTTTTATTAAGGCTCATTTAAACATTTGGAGTGTTTTTAGCTCTCTCACATACTGTTTTTCATCCTTACTAATTGAAAATAATAATTTAGCAGGTAATGAAGATGGGATGTAGATTAGCAGTAGGGAATTTGGAGAGTAATAGGAGAAAGGTGGTCACTTAAAGATTTCTTATAAGCATGGTACTGTTGTGTGGTGATAATATTTTTGTATATATGTATCATAACTACAGTACTTACATTAGCAGTAGATGTAACAAATCATTGTATGTAGCTATGCATTTAAATTCTAATTCAATGTCTATGATCTTTGTGCGGTCATTCATAACATCATATCCTTTTTTAATGAGATGTATACGTAATGACTTTTTATGAATAAAACATTTCATTTTATGGAACCCTACTAAAATTATCAAATAAAAAACATTATTCCGCCAGAATTGGCACCGAAAACTTAAAAATATCTTCAATTGAAAAAAAAAAATTAACGAAGAAAAAATGTCATTTTTAGGATAAGAACATTGGAAGTAATGTTTATTTAAATGTACAGTAATGATCATGATTTTAAACTTTCAATTTATATTTCTTTGTGATTATAAACCCTTTAATGATATGTTTTTCTATTTGTAAATACATGGAAAAGAACGATATATGAAATGGATATTTGAAAAAGAACAATATTTTTTACCTGTCCAACTCTTCACTTTGTAATGTAATTTCCCATGATAAGATGTAAGGTGTATTTTTTCATACAGCTTTGGATTCAAATTGAACAGTATGTATGAATCTATTATAAGCTAACTGGGTGTTAATACTATCACATTTCTACGGGGAATTGTATGCTTTAATGTGTGTAATGAGTCATCTATGGAATTGGTATGAAAAAAATACTTGTTGCTCTGGCCTTAGTCATTCCTTTCATTTACTTTTAGACTAGATGCTTTTTTCTCATTCATCTCCTTTAAAAAAGCAAAGACCAGCAGAACATGTTTTACATGCTTTCAAGGTTTCAGATCATCTGTTGTCAGGTTCCAAGCTGGAAGTTGAGGGAAGGGGGATATTTTCTATCTTTTTTTGTGTACACTTAGGGTGAGACTTGGATTAGATATATGGAGGGGTTTGCCTGCTTCCCCTCAGCTCTGTTGGTTTTTCTCTGCTTTTACAAACCTGAGATAATCTCCATTATAGGTTTCTTCCACAATCCCAAAAAAATTTGATCAAATTTATAATTCTTTCACAATGACAAAATACAACACTTATATCCTTAAAAGTGTTTGCTGGTCCAAAGTTCACTGAGTAATTGCAGAAAAATTCCTTTAAATCCTCTTGAAAGATATACCTATTCAGAGTTATGGGGAAAGGAAATACCATTATACTAAGCCTTAAATTTAGCTGCACTATATTCTCCCTATAGGATGTATTGGGAAAAATGGTGAGGCCGAGCAGTTGGAAAGGTCTTTGAAAGGCCATAAATTCATATTCTTAGAAGAAAAATTTATGCTTGTTCCATCTGTATAGAGATTTGTTAAATCACTACGAAATCTCCATGGAGATATGATGAAAATCATGTTAAGCAGGGGATGAGAAAGATGGAAATGTATGTATGGATTCATAGTGCTGAGGGCACTGCTATATCTGCCCGCATACATACCTATATGCGTGAATAGTGTTAAAGGCACTGGTACAGTCAAATGCATATGTGTTAATAGCACTGAAAGGGTTAAGTTATACAGACAGTTGAATACTGTCTTTTCTAACTTTTGTAACCATCCTTAGTTTTATGAGCCTATTCTAAATCTACTAATTATCCTTAAAAAAATGATTAGCTCCATGTATTAATATTAGAATCATGGGTTATGCATTATGATTTGTAACAGGATTAGAAATAATACAAATGTATAATATCCAAATGCATTCAATTTCATTTTATTTATAACTATTCTTATCAGAGTTAGTAAAATTCATGAATAAATTTTTGGGTAAGCAGTCACTTTTCCCTCTGGACAGCCTGGCATAGAAGTTGGTCAAGGGAAAGAGAGTTTATTTGAAACAATTGATGCTAGTTTATTTAATTTAAAAAATAATAATTTTATTATTCTGGAGGAGCTGAATTACAGCCATTGATGATGAAATTTATTTCTTTTAGGTCCTATGAAGGGTATTCAAGTGAAGAAAGTGTCAGTCAGCAGCCTGTTATGTAAGTGATGGCTGAGTAACAGCAGAAAATGAGTGAGAGTGGAAAGATTAATCTAGTCTATTAACAATTACGTTTCATAAATTTTTTTAATTATTTTTTTAATTAGTTGCTTTTGTCCCATAAGCATTTAACAGGAATTTATCAGTAAGGAAATGTAGCAAGAGTTGTTATTCTCAATGTCACTGACAGAAATTATAATGAAATTGTATTTTAATTTCAAGAAATCATTTTTTTTAACATAAAGACTAAAGAGGATGTGGTAGCTTGGTGTGTTTAGTGATCAGTTACTGTGTGGGGGCACCAATGACAACTTTGGATACTTCCATTTAATTTCATGTCCAGCAGATACCTAACACTTAATTATGATGTACACATGCATTGTTTCTAACAACAGTCAAATTGTCTTACAGGAATTCACTAGTTCCCCATAGTATTTAATTTGTTAAAGTCAAGTTTTGACCCTGCTATTTTTCATTTTGGTAAATATCCATTTATTAATATTTTATTTAAATACTGATAAAATTAAATGTTAAAAAGCTCTTCACCAATAATGATACATATTTTAACATCCTTTGAATGTGGAAGATTTTTACGTAATACCAACAACATATATTATAGTTAGCCTGAAAGTATATAAATAATTTTATTCATGAAAATGATGATATTTGTGCCAATATGGACATTGATTACATTCCTATATGTCACTTGATGGTTGCTTTATAATTATCTTGAGAAAGAATAGTGAATTCTTGGCGTTCATAATTTGCTGTGTATAATCCCTTTTAGGAAGAAGAGGCGAGATCTTTATGGATTGAATGGGGCCCTCATATCAAGTGGCAAAGATTTGTGTGACTGCATGGACCCTCACTGCCCAGGTTGTCACTTTCCCTGCCCTAAATGCCTCTCACCAAAATGTGGTCATGAGTGCAGGTTTGTTTACTCATGTGAAATTATTTAGAGATGTTGAATCATTTTTCTCAATTTCTTATCCTTAAAAGTTCTTATGTTCTCTGGAAAACTTTTCATTCTGAAAAACCCAGTATGATTTTTTAAAATTTCTCTGCTTCATTTATGAGCTGATGGAATTTAATGTGTAATCAGATGAAGGATATTTGTGTTCCAACATACTTTTTAATCAATATTCTTTTTCAGGGTTAATAGAAAGTGGACCTATGAAGAAATTGAAATTGATGGCACAAACATTGTAATTAAGCCTCTCGAACTTATAGAAAGCCTTAGGAATAAAATGTAAGAAACTAAAAGGAAAAACTTAGTTTATTTACTGGAGTATTTTTAAAAAAGTTCCAGTTTCAATATTGGGCAGCGAATTTGTGTGTGATATTATTATATATAAATTTTACTATAAAATTTCCATAAGTTTTGTTATTACCATTTTTGTTGAATATTATGAACCTATTATAATATATGTATCATATGGTAAATTCTGGCTTAGTCTAAAGTCAGGGATTTAATTATACAGAAAAAATAAAAAATATGCAATCAACCACTTGACTTGGTGTGACAACTATACTCGTCATGTTGTGCATTTTTACTCCTTTTGTATATGATGAGTATACTTGTTTTAAAAGTTTTCTCGCTATTTCTAGTGGATTGATGAATTATTTCTTCATCAGCTGTTTTCTGCTTTGAGGATGTTTTGAATGTCTATTTGTAAAATATATGGTATGCTGGTAACCCATTTCTGTTGACAGCAATAACTAATTTCTTATATAACCCTGGAAATGTTTTTATGGTTTGCATACCTCGTCCCATTCTTTGATAATTGTAAGGTGCTATAAATAAAGCTGGATGGTGCTTACATGTGAAATGCTATGGAGGTGCTTTTATAATAATTTTTGATGAATTTTATTTAATGTTTTTAATTTTTTATGTATTATATTAGAAAAGTACAAGTTTTTGCTTCATAGAGATTAAGGATCAGAATTGATGTAATGTCTGTAGTGTACCCAACACTTAATTGTGTTACCCAACTTGCAATATATCACTTATAATTTTTTTTTCATAGTTTGGGTAAATATTATTAACCAGATAACATATACAAAATATAATTGCTGTATTTTGGAATATTTATAACAAATTAATTGTTACTAACAAGTTTTTGATCCTACATAATATTTTGAATATATATGAGAGTATGTTTATTGTTTCTTTTAGTAAATTTTTTCTTTGCAATATTCTGAAGGCAATTTTCATACACAAACATAAGTGTTTAGTTTGCTACCTACAAATGGAATCCATTTCTTGTCAATCAATCTACACACACACACACATATATATATATGGTCTACCAGGACCAAATGCAAAGTGAGTATTAAGTCATGAATAAGGAATTGTAATTGGAACATAACTCAAATTAATGAAATGGTAATATGTATAATTTTTCTTACTCTCGTACACATGACTTACTTTTAAATATCTGAAACTAAATTTTTTATTTGATTACGAAGAATAAGATGATGGCACTCTTACTTTGGAAAACTGTAATTTTGTATGTGTATTTCCCTTGCATGGACCTAATTTCCAACTAGCTGTTGGTCTTGAAAGCGGCAATTTTGAAATTCAAATTTTTACTCCATACGCTCAGAATTGATATACAAGTATTACATAGTACCACAAGATTTTTTGTCGTGGCAAAGTTTGAAGTACAAATTTTCGTTGGAACTTTGTTTAAATTTATAATATTCTTCTAATATTAAAGACTTCGCTCACAGAAGCTCTCAAAATATATTGTTGTTATTCTAAGATGTATTAATTAATATCAATTAGAAGTAATATGTCTAATGTGAAAGTTCATTTTATAAGTAAGAGTAGAAATTTCGACAGCACAATATAGGTATTGGGGACTTATTGAACCTGATTTCCTACAGTTTTTAGTTTGTTTCGGAAATTCATTTCTTGTTCTCAAAAGACAAAAAAATTGCATAGAGTGCTCATTACTTGTCTCCATACACATTTTGGGAGATGTTTTAATATTTCCGACTTAAACATACATTCACTAATCAAAGGTATATGGTCGTATGTAGTTATACTCTAAACCTACTTTTCCCATCTTACGCGGAGAATATGGCCATAGTCTATGATGTGATATCGCAATCGTTTTAAGTGAAATAGCGAACTGGAGGCCCCTTTTAATAACTCTGCAGATGGCGCTTTAATCTACAATTCTTGCGGATGACAGAATGCTTATTTCTTGGGCGAACTATTAATGCTTTATAATCAGGATACAAGTGTTTTTTATTTTATAAATTCTACTGTAGTCAAAAGCACGCGCTTAGTACGAGTTGTTGGCTTTTTGAGGAAGGGTTGCTTGAGACATCGTTTGATCACATTCTTGTTGAAGTGCCTACTTGGACCGAATTGAATTAAAATACGCAGTGATATCTCGGTTAAAGAAGATATTTCCTACTGGTTTTCGGTCTCGAGTAACGAATTTGGATTCGGATAACAAAACGTTTTACTGGATGAGCGCGCTAACATAGCCGCGTAGGAAGCAGAATTTTCGAACCTATACCATATGGCTATACATCCTATTGGTGAGTTTTTGCAATTTTATAGCGTACTATTTAATTATTTGTTACACTTATCATTAAATTGTGGCCAGCAGCCATAACTATTTAAACGATAGGTAATTTCCTTCTGCTAACGCATGTGATTACGAAACGAATTATCTTTGTTTATCAAGAAATATCTTCGTTATTTGGAATAGCCAGAGAAAAATTTCTAGCAGGACCGTTCTAATAGTACTACAACTATTGTAGTGTACAATACCTATATTTAGTAAAGCAAAAGATTGGCACTCAGTACCGCGAATGTATGTTATAATATCGAAAACTTTTAGTTTAGATTTAGCCACAAAGTCCATTTTCAAGTCTGGAATATTAAGTCGAGTATGTTTCCTCGAATATTTTATTTCATCGAGAGTCATAGAAATATCTACCCCCCTTTTTTTAAGGATATATCCCAGTGGTGCAGTGCTTTATCCGATTTTATTATGTTAGTACATTTTCTCAGAGATTATAGATTATTAAATTTGGCGGTTAGGTAATTTGATTGGCAACGTAACATATTTCTAATGGTTTATTATTCGCTTTTTAAGGCTTTACTTGATTTCATATGGGCCTTAAATCACGTTTTTATACGAATTCTTGTTAAACATGGCATATGTTACCCAAACGTGATATGTCGTAATATTATAAAGCGGAGGGAAAAAGTACCGGGAAAGAACATTCAGGTGCATGCAATGCACTTAAGGAAGATTTTTAAACTTACCAATAATTATCTGTTTTTATGGGTGCTTGCGACAGCGATTTGAATCTTACAAAATGAAACCAATGCAGTGGATTCCACTGACTTGTGAATATTTGAACACAGAATTATGGGTTGACAACACGGGGTATCTGTCTTTTCTAAAAATTCATTTAGTAAAAAAATCTTAGTATGTATATATATATATAATCCCCGTACATTACAGCTAAAGGCTTGTGTCATGATTGTGCTTCTCATTCCGATGCTCTCAATTGTCCGGAGTCTCAGGTTCTCCCGTTCCTCGTCTCTACAGCGCTGTCACCCGTTTTGCATCGGCGAAATTCCTAGGTCTATTAGCGGCATTTTTGTTTTATCGTGTGAATCGACGGCTATGGTCATTTAGTACTTCCCACATCACACCAAAAACCAATTTGGACAAACACAGTACTAATGCCCCCGGAATGGCCCTACCTTAGCCACAGTCTAAACTAGTTTAGACTGTGCCTTAGCTAAGGTTAGCCAGCGAGCGCGCTACCCCAGGCTAACCCGGTCGGCAAACTTAGTGATTGCTCCTCAAATATAAAAAATTATTGTCTGCTCCTTAAACATGTAATTAGTAAGGGGCACTCAAACGGAATATTTGGCAGGAATATATCTATCATGAAATTTTCGCCAATTTTGTTTTCTCGAGATAAGTATGTCCTCTGAGAATGTACTGGTTAATTCGAACCATGGTTGCCCTAGGCCACAGTCGAAACATTTAGTTATATATAGTTTAGACTGTGTCTAGGTGTAATTCAGGGGTGGCAAATGCCCACCCCCGCAATATTTTGAAGTAAAACCAGTTTTTGAAATAATAAAAACTTAGATATACTTACAAATTTCATTCGCTAAATTTTTCTTTACTCCGCTTAATTTAGCGAAATGAAACAAATAAGCGTATTGATGTTGACATTTCAAAGGTAATTAATTACTTTAATTCAAATAGAAAGAGAAGACCTAATTTTGTGTAAAAATACGGAGTGGTCAATTATGTCAAATAAAGAAAAAATTTATTTTTGTCAAGTTGTCCGCTTGATTTTAGGTTTTTTTTCGGATAAAAACAGGCAAATAAATTTTCGCGAGACCTACTTTTTAATTTTCTTTGAATGAGTGATTATTAAAATAAAGTGATTAATATAGAAAATTTAAAAGGAAAAATAGAGAATATCTGCAATAATTTTCCAGTCACAAATTTCTCTCAATAGGCTTTAAAATATATCATCTGAATTCTAATTTTTAAAACATTTCCGGGGGACTTCCCCATGTCCTTAGGGGTATCCCATGCCCCCTCCCCCCTGATACTCCGGTACCCCATGTCTTTCTACAACATTATATTACACAAGGTTACAATAAAATACATTCACTCGTGCTTTCCTTACTATTTAATAACTTTAACGATTTGAAATTATATTATAATTCTGACAGTATCAGTGAAACTCTGTGCTGCACTGTATACATACATGCTATGCCAGGTGTATGTAAACTGCAATAAAATGGAAATACCTAGTTATCTTAAAATGAACGCTTCTAACCTGCAACAGGCTAAGTGTAACAAGCTATTACTAACCAATTAAAATGTAGTTAATATGTTGTTCATGCCATGACATTTACACTTTAAAAGTTTATCAATCGGATTCACTTTTACATTACTAAATTAATTACCCATAGTGTACTCCGATTTTTTTCGCATAAAACAAATTTTAATTTCCGCCATTCTTTCCATTGTTTTTTCAAACTTTATGGTCTTGTCTTTTATGTGAATGCAAGGCAGAAAAGAAAATATTTTTTGTTTTAAGGGGAAAATGCATGCCTTAAAAGTCGCTACGGAACAAAAGTTGTGTTTGGTAGACACTCATTTTTGAGAAAATAATATAACTTATGGCAATTGTAATATAAGTGCCTCAGATAAAATTTAGAGAGTAATATTTATTTTTGATCTAATATTTCTAAAATATACTGTTTTTATTCCTGCAAATATTTGCGGAAACCTTCAGAAAAATTTCCCAAATTCAGTCGAAAGACCTAAAAAAATTTATTTTCGATGAATTATCATCGAAATTCGATTGTTGAATTACAAGTATCATCTTCCTCTCTTCTGCAAGTCCCCTATCACGTCATCTATCTGTCGTTCACTTCCTCTTCCTCTAGGTCGCTTACCACTCTTCTTCCCGTATTCTGGGAATCCTACCGTCTCCCTTTGTTTTTAGGTGTCCCAGTCATCTTAATCTGTTACCTCATGCCTTCCCACACAGCAGTGAATGTCTCTGAGACGACTCATATAGGTCTCAAATGTCTCATATGTCTCTGAGACGTCTCGGAGAGATCATGGTGAGACATTTCACTTAAAATGCGTTGCTATGTCAGAGTTCGATAATTTGGTCTTAAATGGAATATATAACATAAATCTATGCGTCATAAATGCTCTAAAACTGCACGAATGACAATGTAGTGCAAAGGATGTAAAGATTCTTTCATGGGTCGTTTCTGAGCTATCTCAAAGTGAGACATCTGACATGAAATTGTCATGAAAGTTTTGGAAATTCTGTGTTTAACATGAATATATGGACCGATCTATTTAAAAATTGCACGAAAGATGATATTGGATATGATTCCGAATCTTTCAGATGACTTGGAAACGTTTCTGAGACGTACCATTTTGGAATAAATTTAATCAAAAATAAGTGAGATCTCCAATCATCAAACACTTCCACATGATAAACGCTTAAAACTTATGTGGCAAAAATATTTATTTTAAAATCACAACTATGGGGTTTTTAATTTGTCAGTGTTAATTAAAATTTTACAATTTAAAATGAAGTATTCCTACAAGTAGGGGGGAAATACAACTTTTTTTGCAACGAGAAAAGGTAAATGGAAATAATCGGAGCATTAAAGTTAATATTTCAGTCTTGTCACCTGCCCTGTTTTAAAACGATTTCCATAGTACTCCAAACGCCGCGGGTTTTTTAATGCTACGGAAATCGCGCTGCATTCTTTAAGTTTTTTGCCGTAGAGTGGCGTGACCAGGCGTGACCATCACCGCTATTTACCGGCTTGAGCGTCAATCCAGGTCACTCCGGAGATGGTAAAAAGAAAGATGGTATATATGCAGTAGCAGCAATGCTTAATAAAGGATCTGCATCAATGTCAACCCCAGATAATGAAGTACGTGAGAGACTGGAGAATGATCCATTCCATTCTAGTACTGATGGTAAGACATTTCTTTCTTTAACTTTTGTCTTATTTGAGGGCATTAGTAATCATAGAATTTTCCAATATTACACGTATGTCATGGAGATTCTGCATATTAAAAGTTTTTCTGTGGAACTAACATTAACCTTGAATTGACTAACATAACATTTACATGAAAGATAATTTACATTGAATCAATAAATATTACAGACTTCCAGTCATCTGTGATGAAATTATTGCGGAGAATTCTGAGAGGGCAGGCTGAAATCAAGATGCAGGTTTACAGCCTACAGACTTTCTACATTCATTTGCTGGAGCAGGTTGATAGGTTTTCAGCTGGGGAACATCAATAAGTTGAAGAAAGTGAGGCCATGCGTAACTTTCCACTAATTTCGTTGGAGACACGTATGGCTTTGACAAAAATTTGGCCGCAGAAGATAAAAGAAAGGATATTGTAAGTATTGATGTTTTTATGTAGCATTTTTATTAGACCCTCTAATGGACCAGCTAAATTTAGATGCAAATGGACCCAGGGCCTTTCTGGCCAATCCCAGAATTTCAAAGGGGCCCTAGCAGAGAGAGGCTTGTTCTCTGCACATAATACAAATGACCGTGCTAATCCCTCCACATCTTCATCCATCTAGGTCCACCACATGTATGATCTGGCAAGAGACTTCATCTTGACTATACCCTGATGGCTGGCATGCAGTTCCCTCAAGACAATAGGTCTCAGTTTTTCTGGAATTATTACCCTATTTCCCCATAATAAACACCCCTGTTCCACAGTTAATTCATTTTTTCTAATCATTAATGGCTTGACCTTCTCATCTACCTTCACTGGCCACCAAAATATGCAGTAACAATAACCTTCGCCAATATGGGATCCCTCTGAGACTCTAGACAAACACCCTTTGCAGTTATGGGTAAAAACTCCCTTTCTCCCAAATCAACATATGAGAACTCCTTGCACTCCTCCTCCACTGTGTCCAGCGGCAACCTAGACAGACAATCAGCAAATTTATTTTGAGAATCTTTGATATATTGGATTTGGAAATAATAACCTTGTCAAATAATTGACCAGCGCTGCAGCCTATTTGCTGCCATTTGTGGTATGCCTTTCTTTTCCCCAAGGATATAGAGCAATAGCTTATTATCTGTTTGCAAGACAAATTTCCTCCCATTCAGATACTGTGAGAATTTTTTCACACCAAAAATATTTGTCAGAGGTTCCTGATCAATTTGAGAATAATTGATTTCCGCTTTAGTTAATGATCTAGATGCAAAAGCTATGGGTCATTCCTGTCCATCTGAATATCTGTGAATTAGGACTGCACCTAGCCCATAGGGGGAAGCATCACAGTCTAAGATAACTGGCAAAGAGGGACTATAATGTGCCAGGACTCTAGGTGAGACAATTGAGTTTTTCACAGACTGGAAAGCATCATCACACTCCTTGGTCCAAACCCATTTAGTTTCCTTATGAAGAAGCTCATGAAGTGGGACCAATCTAGATGCTAAATTTGAGAGAAACTTTGAGTAATATTCTATCAAACCGAGAAATGCTCGTAGTTGAGGCACTTTTTTCGGGGGTGGAGGGTTTGTGATGGCCTCTACTTTTGAATAGGTTGGGTGGAAGCCCTCTTTTTCTATTCTATGACCCAGGAATTCTACTGACCGCTCCATAAAAAAAACACTTTTTTTTGTTCACTTTATACCCTAGCTCACTTAGTTTATTTAGTACTCCTTTTAAGGTTTCCAAATGCTCCTCATCATTGTTATCCATTACAATAATGTCATCCTGGAAGGAAGCTGCACCCTTTAAGCCCTGCATAACCTGATCCATTATTACCTGGAAAATTTCTAGAGCCAATGCGACTCCAAAGGGTAGTCTGCTATACCTAAACAAACCCCTGTGAGTGTTTATAGTGCATAGCTCCTGTGATTTCTCCTCTAAAGTGAGTTGCTGGAAAGCCTGTGAGAGGTCAATAGTAGAAAATTTCTCACCCCCTTGTAACTTTGCAAAGATTTCTTCCACACGTGGCAAAGGATATCGCTCCACTTCCAGGTTAGGGTTGAGAGTAATTTTGAAATCCCCACAGATTCTAACAGTGCCATCATGTTTTGCCACTGGAACTATGGGCGTTGCCCATGAACTGAACTCTACAGGGTATAAAATTACTAATTTAATCAGTCTATCTAATTCTTCATCTACCCTATTGCGAAGGGCAAACGCCAATGCTCTGGGAGGACAATACACTGACTTCGCCTATTTTTTTAGAGTTAGAGATAATTTACTCCTTTGGAAAGTGCCCAATTCGCCATCCCACAATAGAGTGAATTTCTGTAAGACATCCTCTAAGCTAGCATTCCCTGCCCCAAGATGCAGTACCGGTAAACTCACTCTTAGAATTTTTAGCCAATCTCTGCCTAGGATGGGCGGCACCCCATTTTTATCTACAAGTAAGGATAACGTGAATGACTTACTTTCACACTGCACTTTCACCCAAATGATTCCAGCTGGCTTGATAAGCATGTTACAGTATGACTTAAGTTGAATTTTTGTATTTTGCAGTGGTAATTTTGAGAGATATTGGTGGTAGTAGCCCTCTGATATTGTGGAAATGGCCGAGCCTGTTTCAATCTCCATGTCCACCGTCACCCCTTCGACATTTACTGATATTTTCCATGGTTCCTCCCCAGGCACACATCTTACACTGAACAAAGATGGGAAATCTCCACTCTCGTTCACACAAATATGTCTTTTCTCAGCATTAGGTGTACTAAAGAAGTTCTCTCTATTTCCTTGTATCCCTTCTCCACCACCATCCTGGCACACTGCCATGAATTTTTCGTCACTCACCGAAATCTCATGGTGAAATACTCTCTTCCTGCACTCACCTAATGACCTTGCCTGCACACATTCTTTAAATGCCCTGCATGGAGACACAGATCGCATTTTGCATTACAAAAACAGCACTCAGCCCTTACATGACCCTTCTTTCTGCAACAATAGCACACCACCAATCCTCTTCCCCGTGATCCTGATGGTTCACTTGGCTTCCCATGCATCTTCCTGCCGTTCCTCTGGGTGGTGACCTGGAAAATGTCCTCCTCCCCTTCTTGATGCTCCTGTCCTATCGCTGATGAACCTTCCCGATCCACAAAATGGACACCTGTCTCTGCTACCAGGACGAAAAGGCTACTGACTCGGCATTCCGGGAGGTCTCTTTCTGCGCAGCAGCTACTTCAACCGCCTTCTCAATGGCAAGATCTTCCTATTCCAAATACAAGGCTTGCACTATGTCCTTGTCGCGAAAATACAGGATAAACTGATCCCTGAGCGCACGATCCAAGAAGGAACCAAAGTTTCAGCCCCAGGATGTTCTCCTTAGCTCTGCAGCAAAGTCTCTCACCGAATCCAATTTCCCTTGGACTCATTGATGAAATTTATGACTTTCCGCAATTACAGAGACCTTGGGACAAAAATGTCGCCTCAAGATCTCACACAGCTTGATATATGTAAGGTCTGCCGGCTTGTCAGGTTCACATAATTTCTACAACACTGCGTAAGCTGACTTCCCTACCTAGGAAAGTAACACTGCCTTACTTTACCTTCGTGAGTCTAGCCCACTAAATCGTTTACTATGAAATACTGCTTAAGTCATTCTTCATAATCTTCCCAACTTTCCTCTTCCGCGACAAATTTCTCCAACAACGCTGGCATCCTCGTCGCCAATGTGATATATTAAATAACGGAACGACCACGTTGGGACTTAGGCCTAGACTACCGGCAACTCGTATTGCCTGCCCTCTGCAGTTTATTATGTAAAACAATTGACATACGAAATGACAGAAATATACCACAGTCCTATATCACAATATGTATATTTCATTTTGAGATCTCTGGACAAATTAATAATATTATTATCATTGTTCAAAGTTAATCCAGACTGCCGCATTTATATATGACTTTTTTTGGCAAGAGTTTAACCCTTTCAATGCGGCATGATGTGATGCCACGTAACCATGTTCTATACCCTCTGACTAATGACATGATATGACATCATGGGTTCCAGTTTATTGAAAACTCTCCCGTCACTAAGCAATAGAAAAATAGCACGAAGAGTAAAATGAGAGTTATGCAACCACTCATTTCTTTCAGCTCATGTCCTTGGGGATGGATGATATGATATCATGACAAATATTCAATTTCAAAAATAGCAAAAATTATTTTATTTTTCCTAACCTTCTAGGTATTATATCTAATGATTTATATTAGAACATGAAAGCCATTAGTGGGACAGAGTCGATGATATATATGAGTAGCATTGAAAGGATTAATCCTATAGGTGGCACCACTTAAGAATGCATTGTGAATTACAATGCAAATACGCTTTTAGATTTTCAATATATGTATTTGGGGAAAAAACATTTAAGTGACAATGGTGGGGAATAACCATTTAACTTTTTTTTTTACTCTTGATAATGACCTAGTGAGGTTGAAACCAGTAGAGTGTGTTAATATATTAGTGTGGAATTAAAGCAAGTGTTTTATTTCGATCACGTCGAGATTCCACAAAGAAACATTGCCAACAATTGAATTGTTTTTCGGGGTTTAAATACTATTTGGTGCGAGTATAGGAACACCTACAGTGAAGGAATTGAGGTTCTTAGGAGATTCCAGGTAAGGATTAAGGGTGGACTATGCTCCTAGCCTAGAACAGATATCTGCCCTAATGATTCCTCCATTCCCACGCAGGCAGGTGACACCCTAGATGCCCTTTTGACCTGAGGTCAAGAATAGTTTCCAAGTGAAGTGAGGCACGACAAAATATTATTACTATTAATTATTTGAATAATAAAGTGTATGACAATTAAAGATAACATACCTATATGTTGTTACCAACACAATTTTTATGCAACTTATATATATATATATATACATGTATATATATGTTATATAGGAATAATTGTGGAAATTATGCAAAATATGTATTTATGCTAAAAAGACAATACTGGCTTCAACACCACAATACTCAAGATTAAGACTACATGACCCCAACCACAAGTAAATTAATTTTCTATAGATCCTTGTTTTATTGTTTAAAGTAAAATTTATGAATATAATCCTATTTAAATTATTCATAGATGATTCAATATGTGAAGTAAAATTAATATTCTAGTTACCAAATGCTCCCTGGGAAATAAACATCAATATAAAAGATAAATAAAAAATCAAAATATATAAGTTCAGCTAATCATAAAAATGATGAGGTGCACATCATACAGCAGACTAAACAATTCCGAAACTCAAGAAGTAATGCTAACACTGTTCCTGCACAACAGCCCAAGACGAATGAAGTAGAGAATACATCCCCTAACTATGCTCGTGTAGCTGGTAAGACCATCTCACTTGAATCACCAATGAACTCTGAACAAAGTCAACAACAGTCGGTAAGTGCATTAAAGAATTCATCTCTTGCTGAAAACAACGCTACTATGATGACGACTTTGAAAAATCGCAACTGATCCACTTTCCTATTAGAAATAAACCACTAAACACTTTTTTCTGTGGAGTTTGAAGGGAAAACCATCCCTCAGAAAGAATCTACCAAATTTCTGGGTGTCCATGTGGACTCCCATCTTTCTTGGGAGGTACATATTTCTCATTTATCTTCCAAACTGAGTTCTAC